>VZRX01013343.1:172126-408845 GCA_013398075.1 Notiomystis cincta | reverse complement strand
ACCTCCTAGGCCCCCTTTTTTTTTTTTTTTAAATCAGAAAAAAAAAAAAGAGGTTTGTTTTTTTTTTAAGATGTGGGCTGGTTATTTATGTAGTCAGGAAGAGATCTCTGCTTCCAGTGTTGTGGTCTCGGAGCTGTTTTGACAGTTGGAGTACAGGGAGGTTTCCTCTCTTCTCTCTCTCCTTTTCTCCCATCCTTCATTCACTTAATGCACAGACCTGGAATGCTGTAGGAAGAAGAGAAAGCAAATTTATGAGTTCTTTAATCCCAGACAGGCAGCTCTGTGGCAGTTACCTTCAAGAAAAGTTCACGCCCCAGAGGAGCGTTTAGTCTTACAGAGCCACTGACTCACTGAGCACTGCGTGTGAGTGGCTGCGAGGGAGAAGGGGAGAGATGAAGGAAAAGTTCTGCTTCCTTGTGAAACTCGTAATATTATTGTTTTAAGACTTTTTGAAAAGATGACTGCTACTTTTGTTTAAAGCGTTTGTTCTGAAATTGCTGAAGCTGGAGTCTACCAGACTGAGGTCAGGAGCATTTTGTTTGGCAGAAAGAAGATACTTTTATAGAAGCCATGCCTGTACTTGGGGTTGCCTCCAAGCTGAGGCAGCCAGCCGTAGGGTCAAAGCCTGTCCACACTGCCCTCCCGATACCCAACCTTGGCCCCGCCGGCTCGCAGAAGTACTCCCCAAAGGCTTTGGAGCTTACTGGGGCAGAGAGCTCGATGCTTTCTTGTCAGCTTACGTTAAAGTCAACCTGTGATTTTGGAGAGAGGAAAACGCTTCAAGGGAAAACCCAGGAGATCGAAGATAGCAAGGTTAGTTGTAAACTTTACCTGTGGAACTCAGTTCTCGCAAAATGTTGATTTGCTTTGAAAAAAACTGATACAAACTTTCTGCATGCAGAACTTGGGGGTAAATGGGTAAATAGACTTTTGCTGTCATCACTGAACTCTCATAGCAGCCTTGTAAATTTGTTTTGCTCAGTGCTGCTGTTTGAATAAATATTCTGTTTTCAAATGTTAGTGTTATTCGCTTCACAGATGAGTTTTGATAAGGATCGGTAGAATCATAAGGAGAGAAAAATCATTCTGGCACCCAGTAAACAGAGTATTTAAAAAAAAATCTTGGCAGCTTTATGTTATATTATGAAATTTAAAAAGAGATCTCACGCCCACACCTATTCCCACAGGGAGGCTCTTTTAAAATAAAAACATGCAATTGATTTTCTTTTCAATTTTCAAATGATGTGGCTACTCTTGCTTCAGAACTGCTGAACCAGAAAAACAGCTTCTCAGTGAAAAGTACTTGTGCTTTTCTCTTCTGCGAAATAACTTCTTCCTAGCCCCTATCTCTAGCCCCAGTTCATTGTGATTTAAAAAAACCTCTGGATTATCTGAAGTAGGATGCCACAATATTTTTCAGACTGCTCAGGGTTTTTCCTTTTGTAAGGGGATTCTCTTCAAGTCCTAATTAACTTTCAAAAAAACTTCTGCTCAATTTTCAACTAGTCTTTCTGTTGTAGTTGAAAACATTTCTTATGCTTTGTACATGAGTATTGAGTCCCTTCTTGTCAGCAGCATATATCTCTGTGGATCTTTCAGTCACTACATTACAGCTGCATGTGTGGTTTCCACAACTTCAGCAAGCTGTGAGACTACTTCCTCTTGCTCTTACAGTCCTCTTGGTTTGTGGAACTGATTACCACACTGGAATTAAACATATATTTTTAATTGTACCTTAGTTAGTTTGAGAGCATTTAAATGTCATTAGAGTTGTTACAGTGGCAAGATGTACATAATATATGTCCTTGGTTTTTCTTTGTCTTTAGTTACTGGGTTAATTCTGTATTAGTGAAGAAAGTTGGGTTTGTGGTTAAAACATAGGGTTGGGACTCAGAACATTTGGTTTCCTTTTTAAACCTTTCCACATATTTACACATGAGATTTTGGTCATGCCACTTAACTTTTCCCTTGGAATTTTCTATGTCACATCTCCCTGTCTCCCAGAAATGATGCATTGGTGGTATCAGACATCCTATATAGAAATGTAAAAAAAGGAGCAAACTGTTCATCTCTTGATTACCACAAGTGATGACCAGCTTGTTTCTGTAACATGAATATAAAGATATAAGTTTGAAGATAATAAGATTTTAGCACAATGCAATTCGTGCTTGTTTACTTATTTTTAATAGAAAATATTCTTTGTTTTTTAGTAGTGTTCCTTAATGGATATTCTACGAAAAGTAAATTAGATTTACAAACACTATTTTCCATGAAAAAAGAAAAAAGTTACATTGGCTGCTGAGAAGTGTTTCTTGTTTACTTAAAAATGTGTGGAGAAAAATATAAAGCAACTTGCCTTCAGTATTTAAACCACTTGGGAGCTATTAGTAGTTAGTGTGAGACCAACTGGGAGTCATAGCCTTCCAAGCCATCTGGTCCTGAACCCTGCTGAACTTCTAGTGAGTTAAGCAACAGCCTGGATTGATGCAATCTGTGATACCAATTTGCCATTTCATTGGTTTGAGCAAACTAACTTCCAAATAACAACCTACCAGCCATGATATCCTTCTCTATGTATGTTCTCAGTGAGGGCTGCTTAGCAGTTTTAAAAGATGATCCCTAAAGAGTAAGATCAGGCTGTGCCCATGATGGTCTGAAAACTTTCCCCAGCCACTGGGATTTATAGAAGTGCTGAACATTTAGAAAGTTAGTAATTTCTGAAGCCTTTCTGTATTACCCCCTTATAAGTCACACATTCCTAGTAAAGCTTAGTGGTAGTCCTTTGCTCAATTTTCCTCCTGGCACATTTTTTGAAAGATGCTCTTTTATTCACCTTTTAAGTAAGTTTCATGAAATCTTTTTGCCAAAGGGGTTTGACTGTAAGGTGGAGAGGTATTTATGAAAAAGACATTATTTTACTGTTTTTTCTTCCTAGTAAGCTTCAAAAGATCAACCTAAAAGTACTGAATGATGTTTTCTTCATCAGTGATGGAGATCCATGCCACCTGGGTAGCCTCAGAAGTATGTGTACGTTATTTAAACAGTAGTTCTAAGCACAGATCTGATGGAGTTGTTAGAGCTAATGTCTCTTCAGGTTGGCTGAGCAGATGCAAGTTCTGCACTACAGGTTGTGTCATCCCAAAGCTTGACCATTTGTGAGTGCTGATTCCAATTGACCTTTCATTAGCAAACACATTAATCCATGTGATATCTCTGTGTGACCATTGTATACAATGCTGTACATTGGAACTGTGTAACTATAAAAATTATCCGATAAAAGTTTTTTAAATCAACATGTAGTGAATACATGATCTGAGTTTCCAACTGAGAGTAAAATCTGACTAAGTTATTTCTTGTATGCTTGTGTTATATATACACCATTGCATATAAGGCAGCACTGATTTTTGAGGGAAAAATATGGATCTCTATCTGCAAAAGACAATGGAACATATGAATTCATCATCTAGTTAACTTAGGCTCTTGTCTGCTGAAAACAGTGCCTTCTGCATTGCTTGCTTTGGTGTTTTACATTTTTGCACTGTGGGTCACAAGCTTTCTCATCCTGTCTGCAAGGCACTTAGATTGACACGTGCAGTCACCATAGCATATCCTGTTGCTATCTATTAAGTGCTAAGGATTCTAAAATAAATTTGGGTTTTGCATGTCAATACAGTAGGTCATTGCCAGCCAGCTGTTTCCTCTATGAACTTCACTCTCACCAAACCTGATTGTTCAGGACTTTTGCTGCTTGTGTTGCCTTTCTCACAAGGCCAAGGCTGGTTAGGAGTAGAGCAGCAAACAACTTTTCTCTTTTCCCTTGCTGTTTCTCTTATCTCACACTGTCTTATTGCACTTGCACAGGTAGTCTTGGTTGTTTTCTTGTTTGTGGGCATGATGAAATTTGAGGTTTAATAAAAGTCATATTGTAATAAAAACTATGGTAGAAAAAGTTTGAGGTGATTACATTTACCTTTTTTCTCAGTTTCATAGAACTTAATTAAGGTTACGAAAGCAAATAATAAGTTGCTGATGATTTAAATTATTCTGTGTGCAATTTATTCAAATACACTTTTCTTCAAGATTTTCATAATTTGTACTTTGGTACCTAAGTCTCATACAACAGGTCCATCTGCTTTCTTGCTAAACCCCCTAATGTTTAGGCTGACTGCATGAACACTTTGTGATGTGAATAGTCATGCAAAATATTTGAACACAAGTATTCAGAGCACATTCTTTTTCCCTGAGTATCATATAGACAAAAGTTTATTCCTATATATGTACACAGGAACGGAATCCAGCTGCTGGATTCATGAGGTGAAACGCTGGCTGTCTTTGAAGCAGATGGAGTTTTGCTGTTCAGCAGGAACATAGAATATTTTTATGCAAAACCATGTCTGAAAACACCGCTATATTTTCTAATATTTTTCTAACTGTGGGTATAGTATTATTTGTATTTCTTTACCACCACTTCTATACCACACTGCATGTAAAATTTATCATCAGATTGTGGTAGGTTGCTTTTTGATACTGTTCAAGTTTTAGAATGTGCCACTAAACAGTAACAAAGTGAAAAAAAATCTATCAATATTGTAGAAAGGTAAATGAAACAATGACTTAAAACTATAAGAATAAAGAAAAAAATTTTTTGCAAGATCCACTTATTTGGTCACTAAATCTTAACTCTGCAATATATTTGCTTAAGGGTGGGTGTTGAGAGGTTGGGACCAGACTCTTTCAGTTGTGCCCAGCAACAGGGCATGGGTCAAAGGGCACAAACTGAAACACAGAAATCTCCACTGAATTTCAGGAAAAAATTCTTCACTTTGAGGGTGACAGAGCACTGGAACAGGCTACCCAGAGAAGATGTGGAGTCTTCTTCTCTGGAGATATTCAAAACCTGTCTGGATGCAATCCTGTGCAACCTGTTTGAGGTGAACCTGCTTCAGTGGGGAGGTTGGGCTACAGGATCTCCCTTCTGTGAGTCTGTAATATTGACCTGTAGCAAAATGCCAATGGCAATGGTGTTTTACTCCAGGTCACCTGAAAGCCTGAAGTATTCAGATATTCTCATGCATTTGATGGTGTAGTCACAAGTGCACTGCCATGAATCCTCTCCAGCACAAAATTGTGCAGCTGCTGGGAGTCAGCAACCTCTGCTAGGCACACTGGTCTTCTGGCCTGGCTTCCTGGGGCTTCTCCTTGCAGTGCTCTGCTTTATGTTCCCAGAGTTTTCCTCTCATCATTAAACTTCCTTCTTTCAAGAGCCCTGCACCATCATTTATGCTTTCAAAGTGAATTTTGTCTGATATTAATCTGATATATTAATTGTAGTGTTTTGGTTGTATGACTTGGATGATAAGATTTTCGCCTTCTTTCCTGAGTTAATTAACTCCTTTGCTGTCATATTATCTTATTTCTTTTGGGTTTTATTTTTCAGCTTCTCTTTGTTCATGCTATCTGTCTGCTGCTGTCTGCTTTATCTGCTTCTTCCTTCCTGTTGGCAGACATCTTTACAGGCTACTGAATATGACTTATTTCTCTCTGTATCCCCTAATCAAGTCTTCCTGTGTTGCCTGCAGCATTTTTCATATCACTGTTCATTATCAGAAAGTGCTAGTCAGCCTCCCCAGCTGATCCAGTGCACATATGTAAACCTAAAACTTTCCTAGATACCTAAGTTTTGGGGGCTTGTGGTAAGATCCTAGTAGTATGGAGATACTGGTATCCAGAGGATGAATAGACAGCTGTTTGTGATCTCTCTTACAGGGATCCAGCCCCACTAAGTTCACTAAAAAAATCAATTTTATACAGGAAGATCTTAGGGGAGCTCAGGAAATGGATCTTCAGCAAGGCCTTCTAGAAGAAGTGATGAAGAATATTATGTGTCCACCTAAATAAAGAGACACAACTAACTTCTTCTCTAGAGCTCAGAAATCTGAGCAATTAAGCTGGGGAAGCAGTCTGTAAATCAGCAGGACAGAGCAGAATAGACATGTGCTACCTGGGGGGCATGTCCAACAGAGAATGGGGTCCAAAACACTTAGTTGTACCAAGTGAATGTTGTTAAAGTAATCTAAAATGAATGTCAGTGTCACAAAATCAAGTTAAATACTTTGATCTGATTAAGCAAAACCACATGCTGGTACTGTTCAAGTGACTCTTAAGCTCCATTTCATTTGGCATCATACCATTGCATCTCAGTTTTACTCTGAGGGCTTCTAGTGTCATTCAGCCAGCCCTTTTGCACTAGGACATTAAGATGTGCATGGAAACCTCTCATTTTTCCCTCATCAATTTTAAGTAGTTTGTCAGCGATGTGGTAAATCCTGCCTGTCACAAGACACTAAACTTGGAGAACAGCAAGGCTCCTTTATACAGACAGATCTCAAGACAAATATTTTTGTTTTCCATACATGGGTGGGGCTCCTGTTCACGTCAATGGGAGTACTGTGCACATTGGAACACCAGATGTGTGCCATAAATGACTTCCATATCTCTGTCTTTCCTCAGCTAACCCTTCCACACCACTTGCTTAGGTTTTGTGTGAACCTTTCCCACCATTCTCCAAATCTCTCCAAAGAAATGCATCTGTTGCAATCCCACATCTCTTTGACCTTTCAATTTCTTGGATACTTTTTTGTCTGGTCTCTGAGGGCTGAGCTCCACTGCGTTTCTTGACATACTGAATCTAGGGAACATAAATAAATTAGTTTCTTTCCCCATTTTGTCATACCCTTCCTTTTCTCAGCACTAGTGCCCTGGAGATATCTGCCCTGTGGGTTGGCAAGAAAGGAGGCTGCTCATTGTGCCAAGTGTTTCATTTACAGCACTACAGCCAAGGCAACAGAAAGGGCAGCAGAAGCAGCCAGAAACCGCCTATCTTCTCCCCATAGTGACCACTAGTGATGGGAAGCCAACACTGTTTCAAAAGCACTGAACTAGCTGCCAGAAATTTCAGTCAGCACTCTGGACACCTGGGACTATGTGTTTAAAATTCACACAGCCCCAGTGAAGCCAGGACAGTTGGCAGGAGTTCAGATTGTCAGCAATTTCAGCTTCTTGTCTTGTGCTCTGAATTATTTCTTTATCAGACAGATAGCAGTGTCTTTAATATACTTTATGTATCCAGTACCATGTGTCCACACTATATTATAACAGATTTAAGTGCTTCATGCTGTATGAGCTTGGACTCAATTTCACTGTTAAATGTTTAGTGTATAATCATCTATATCAAGCACATTTTCATGTAGTTGAGATAAATGTAAAATAAGACCATGTCAGCTCTCAAAGCTTTTGTATTTGTGAACAAATTGTATTGAATGAAGGTTGAATGATGTTTCTTATCTGTAATTTGAGATTGGATCATGGATAGGAGGGTATTCACCAACCTGAGCTTAAGACCTCTGCCTAAATTCCTACTGCTTTCAAGTTATTTCTCTTACAAAATAAGATGTAGAACTCAACTTATTCCATATTAATTGGTGCATTGTGAGCTGGTATTGCACATCACCAGAAAACAATGACACTTACTCTTTTGTATTGCATTTGTGCCTGGGGAAGCTGCTTGGGGATTTCCTGACCAAACAACTATTCAATAAAAAATCCTTTCCTCAAAAATGGGAGTGTGTCTGCAGGATGATGCACTGTGGCTGCCCCAGCAGAATTGAAGCAACCCAGCAACATTTGCTTGATGCAACACTCTTGCAGCCCCCTGAGATAATCTGTTCTTCATAACCACAAATGGAGATGAGTGGTCTCCATCTTCAGACAAAAATAATGGGCTTATATTATACCCCAGGAGGCTTTAGTTAGACTTTAGTTATAGTGAAATATTTCATTCCTGTTAAGTTTCCTGAAAGCACAGGTAGGGTGTTCTTGGAGCTGGGAAAAACTCATTTCCCTGGCATATCAGTATTGGAGTGTCCTCATGCCTCAAGAGCCTGTGAGATCTGATGGTGGAGTGACTCCTGGGGACTCAGTTCTTTACTCTATAGCAAGGAACATAGAAGCCCTATGAACTTAAAAATCCTTAATTTAAAATCCCTTCAGGAGCACTGCAGTGTATATTTCATCTAGCTGCATTTTATAAGGGGTCCTTAGAAGACTTTGGAGCATTCCAAAGCACCCATCAGAGTGAGGAGTATCACTAAGATTAGGGAGTTTGGTTGCACTGAAAAACATTTCTTCTCTCAAATAAAAATAGTGTCCTTTCTGTGGATTTTTCTGTTTATTTCAACCATACCTTGATCCCAGAAATTTTTACTAGATTGATGTCCTACCATGACAGGTAGTGTACATGTGTGCACAAATCAGTCCAGCCCTGTAGAACATATGGTTGTATTACACAGACTGTGGGAGAAAGGGAAAAACATTATCCCCATAGTGCAGAGGGAAGGGAGAGATTAAAAGGAAAATGGGTGATTTTCCCACACTCAGGCTGGGACTTTGTGGCAGGACTAGGAATTCCAAGTCATATATATCTCAAGTCCCAATCTCCACATTATAACCACAAGCCTATCCTTTGTCTTTTCTAAGGGATCAGTTAAGAATGAAACATCCAAATAATGAGTTATTTTTCCTGTTTGCCTCATAAGGACAGTTTTGGCTTTGTCATCATTTTAATCTCAATATCTAGCATAAGTGTGGGCCCAGCTCTGAGCTGGAGGTGGAATTTTACTCCAGGAGCCATATTCTCTTGATTTTGATGTATCCAACCAGCACAGACTAGCACAATTTATTAAAGATGAAGACTATTTTGTGCCCTTTGTGGAGCAGTAAAACACTCATCAATGGTCCTGTGTGTAATGCTTTTGATAGACTGTTCACTTATTAAATGTGATGTGGAAAATCTTAAGTATTTCTGAAGCAGGCCTCTTTTGAAGAGAAATGGCTTTTTTTGGTCCTAATTTCTTCCTTTGAGCACACTGCCTAGCTTCTTTGTAGCAGAAACTTGTATTTAGTAAATACTAAGGGCATGAATTCCAAATGAGAACTGCTAATTTTTTTGACTAAGTGTTCATTCTGGTCTAGGTCCACTGTCCCTTTTTCTCTAGTATACTGGACTATTTTTTGAGTCACACAGTTTTTCTTGCACTTGCATACAGGGCATGCAAAGAGTAGTTCATTTAAATCAGCTCTGTGTTTCACTCTGACCTGATTCACAGGATGTGGTCTTGGAGGAAGCCCATGCCTTAACAATAGCCTTTTGACAAGTGAGGGTGTTTGGGGATTAAGCTGGAAGAGGAGGAAGCATATATCTATTCTCAAACCTAGTGGACTATTTTGTGCGAATCTTCACTTGCCCATGATGTTTTTAAGGTCACAAACCTTCCTTTTTGTTTTTACTGGCAAGAGGATGTTGGCTGAAAGATAGCATAACTTCTTTAAAATTCAGAAAAGGAATGCAGAGTGTTTTGTCTGGTAAATGTGAAGGGATAATTCCTCCACGTAAGATGTGCAGATTTCTGATGGCTCTTGTGTATGTTCTGTGTAAACCAAGCTGAGAGAACTTGGAAAATAAGCAAATCAAAGGGAAGCATAATTTTGAAGTGGTTAGAGCTGGATCATAATATTTCTGGATATATAAACTGAGAAGGTGCCAGCCACTAAATGTACTAACTCTGCATAAAACATGAGAGGATTTGACCAAGTATAATATTAGTATTGTCCTAACCTACTTTCAGCATGGCATTTGGTCTGACTTATCTTTTTAGTTATATTTATTCCCTGTAAACCCTCCTTTGCTGCTCTGCCCTTCTGATCTTATTTCAGCAGAAAGCAATTCATCCTTCAATATATCTCTCAACAGTTGATCAAAATATTTTGTTCAGGTGAAACTCTCCAATTGCAGCAAATATGAAAACAAATTGGAACAAAAATAGTTGTTGAGCTCTCTTTTGGGTTTTCCATCTCAAATTATCTCTCTGTGACAGTTTTAACACCTGGCTTTGTGTCTTGTTGATGTTGTGTTAAGCTCCAAAAGATTTGGCAGTGAAAACTTCCTGTTGTGCATCAGGATTTGAATTACAGGGCATGAGTAAAACTATCACAGCTTAGTAATGAGCAAGGCCATGCACAGAAAGATGACTCCCTAGCAAGTATTGTAAAATATTTGACCACTTTCATTAATCAGGAAAGGCTGCATGGCTCATACGTGATTTAGGGGTGAGTAAGACATAAGTCAGGGTGCAGGATTTTTACTCACTGCTACAACAATGAGATTTCCTGGCAACACATTTATGCAGTAAACAAGTTGGTTTCTCTTTTTTTGGGGAGTATTTTTGTTTTGGTTTGGTTTTTGTTTTTCAGGCTCTTTTTTTGTAAGCTGTCTCTGTAGTGGAAATAAATAGGCATTAAATAAGAATGTGAAATAACAAATAAAAGTTCAAAAGGAGTTTAGAAATTTCCTCAGCTGAGCAGTCTGCCTACTTTCGTCATTGCTGGCCAGCTCACCAGCCATAGACATAGTGCTGGAAGGAAGAGCTGAAGGAATCTGTTTCTCATGAAGGAGCAACACAAATCTGAAAGCTTGAGAGCTGCAGGTTCAGATTTTCTTTTGAAATGCTTTTGAAAGGGAGTAAGGCTGAGCAACTCACATGGGAATGCACAATCTAGTTTGATTTCTGGTTACTATCAAGTACCTCCTTGAACTCAGCTCATATGTGAAATGGTAATAATGAATGGATTCCTTAGGATGAAGTTGTTTCTTGGCTAACTATTATTTGATTACTAATTTTTAAAAAAACTGAAGAAATAATCTAATTAGCTGCTTTTTAAAGTGTTGTTGAAGTTACTTCTAATTATCATAGGAAATTTTTTTTTTTACCTAATCTGTTACTGATGTTTTCCTGCTTGTAATAAGAAGGCACAAGTAGAAGGCATTTTATATACAACATGCATTTTTTTTTCCCTGTGATCCTTACAAAAATAAGGAGAGAATAACAGCATCTTTGCTGTTTCCTTTACCTTGCTGCAGTATCGCTCTGAAGACCGGTGTGGTTCTGTATTATTACCTGAAACCTAAGAAATAGGTTGCTCCACAAAGAAGCTATGGTAGTGATTGACATAGGAGATGCCATCTCCAGATGTGTGTGTGTAGGGGGTTAATACAGTCTAATTTGCAGAACTTTCACATCCAGAGTCCTCTTAAAGAAGAATAAGGTTTTTCCAGCTGGGTGTTGGGCATGGGCTGGTGTTTGTGCTACCAATGAAGGACAGCAAAGCAACCCTCCCCATCTGTGACAGCTATGGCTATGTCAGTCACAGCCCTAAAGAGTTTTGGTTTATAAGATAAGCTATTAGCACAAGGGAGTGGGGAATAAAAGAAAAATGTGTGGAAATGAAAACAAGGCTCTCTTCCCAGGGCCCCACCAAGTCAGTGCAGGATTTTTTCTGAGTTATTCAGCCTTATTTGTGGACATGATACAGAGATGTAGGGTACTGAGGGGAGCTGATTAGGCAAAGTTTCAGAAAAGAGAGCATGCAAATCTCAACATACTGAGTATTGGTGTGTTGAACTGAATACTGTCATTCAAAAGAATGATTTAAAGTGGTTTTGGCAAAAAAAAAAAATATATAATACAGGAGATTCAGGTCAGAAAAATAGATACTGGTTAATCCAGACTTCCTAAAAGCAAGGGGATTATGGACATATTTGCATCTATGGAAAATTTTATCCCTTTTTTCCTGGACATTTAATAGTCTAATTTATTTGAGCAAAGTTACAAGATTTCATTTTGAGATACTTATATAAATGCCAGCAAAGACAGAGTGATAGTAGTCACATTTCAGTCGAAGGGACAAAACTTCACTTCCCATTAAAAGATTTATCTTATATGACAGTAAAGTCAGTATTTTCAAAAACAATTTTCTCTCAGATGTATATTTGTCTTTAAAAGTCTCAGCAGCCTTTGCACAGAGTAATATAAGATTCACAACACCATTTCAATATAAACAAGTTATTTTGTCCTAATTGATTAGAGAGAAATATTACATATCTTCATCAAGCCATAAATCAGTGTCATATCCAAGTATTGGTCTTTTGGAAGGTGAATATTGGTTCCTGCTGTATTTGTAAGCTTGTATTTATTTGTAATTTAGTCCATTTCTCATAAAATACTTCATGGATGCAGTAGCTAATCTGAAAGTTGAGTACAGGCTTTTTACAGTGTATGAATATTGCCACCATTGCAAAGCAACAAAACACTTTGGGAAAGGCTGGAGTATTACTTCACATAGATCCACTATGAGGCACAGTATAATTTATTGGTAGTTCCTGAGCTTCTAGGTTAGTCTAATGTGGATTTATCACTAGCTATGTGATTATACAACTGGTTTTTTTAATGCTGAAACATTTTAAAAGAGATATGCAAGTAGAGAGTCAGATACAAAAGTAAAAAGTTCCAAGTGCAGCAGTGCTGTTCTACAACTACCTTTGGTTTTCTTATTTAGACTTTAGGAATGATGATATTTCAACTCATATTTGATACAATTCCAATTGGATATTTAAGGACTGTGTAAGGCAACATTACTACACAGTGCTCTTTCTTTGAGATCAACACCCTGTCTTCCTTTGAGTACAGTTTGGGTGTTTTGCCCTTAACAGTTAGTTAAGCTCTTTAGAACAGCTATTTAACTATTTGTGCTCATATGATTAATTTTATTCAGCAGCTGCTTTTAGGATACTTTCAAATGTGTTTCAGTGACAAGCATTGGTATGCCCCAACATTTTTGGAGTAGCAGAATACAGCTTGGATATGTCTCTAAGTGTTAAACCAGCAACTCGTTGAATAGATTAGTACATCTTCTCTAAAGCCACCATGAGATTTCATTTTTTAGCACAGAGGTAATAAATGTAGCCTTAGCATTTTGGCACCAGCAGTGCATCCTATGTAGAGTGAAACCACTATACATATTTAGCCTGTGGTTCATATTAAATACAGAGATGGGTATTTGTGCTTATATACAGATACCTGTTAACATTTATCTAGGTATTTAAAAAAGTTTAAAGTGTAGTCAATAAATTTTTTTACTAATGTGGAAGGTGGTTTAGAGATGCATATATGCATGTTATAGATATGCACATATATCTACATGTACATCATTTGTCATATATGTTATCTTTTTGGTAAAGAAAGGATAGGACTTTTAAAGAAAGGATAAAATTACTCCTTATAGGAATGTGCAAAAAACTGAGATGTAGAACATATCTTTTTGCTTGTCATTAATTGTAGCATTAACTGATAAGTTCAATACTGAAACAGGCAAACCCAGCAGAAGCACTGATCCCTGTGCTTCAGTGAGTGCACCCACAGCACTCAGCAGCAGCCCAGCAGCCACATTCCAGTGACAGGCCAGGGTCTGGCAGGTGGTGCTCTACTCTGGCCCTCCACTCTTCCTCTCTCAGGCTGCACTACCCCCTCCAGTTCCTCTAGGGTGTGAATCTGCCTCTGCCATGCTGAGGAGACTGATGGAAAGATGGTAAATAAATTCTCTAAGTTATTTGGAGTCAGTTTCCAAACAGACTAGATTCTGTTACCCTATATTTGTATGCTTCTGCAGCTCTCTCACCATCTCTGTGATGTCTTTTAGGATAATGTCCATTGTTTGCTCCATCACTTTAAATACTTCATTCTAGACACATGACAAAATAATCCTTCTGAAATTAGAACTTGCTGTGTTCTTTAAATCAGTGGGAGTTTTTCTGCTTGCTCACTGGAGTAAGAACATCATCCCATTTTGTTGTGGTTAGACAATTTATAATCTCCTACATTTTCACAAGGTAAGATTTTCGAGCCATGCTTTTGGATCTCATTTTTGGGAATGTTTGTATCTTGTGATGTTTTATGTCAGCTGACTAGTATTTTCTGATAATCATTTAATCTGAGATTTTTATTCACAGAAATTATACACTTAAAGAGAAAAAAAAACAAACCTACTTCTTTTTACACTGAAAACATTCAGAATTAATTGTTTTATGAAAGCCAAGCTTGTTACAGAAAAAAAAACTAAAACTCTGTCCATTTACTATTTTTTTTAAGTCTATCTTTTTAGATGAATGAACCAAATATGGAATTTGGTTAATTAAAAATTCCCAAATATTTAGGTTATTCTTGTTGCTGAAGTATTTGGACATTTAGATATTTCTTACAAGTGGTACTCTGTTATGTTTTTGAACAAAAATTTAAGAACTATGGTTGGCATGTCACTGCCTTTAATTTCCTTGTATGGTACAGTATGTAGTTCATGTCCATTTTATGCACTGTATAGCCAAACTGGAGTATGCACAAACAGTATAAGAAAAGGGTAATCAATCTGACTGCGTGAAAACTCTGAGGAAATACTGATAAGTAAAACAGCTCATAAATTCTGCAGAGAGAATTGTTCACATTCATGGCTCTAAAGATTAAAATTGAGGCTCCTTCTGTCCCACCCATAAATGACTTTTGGCAGTAGAAATGTGGTCAGTAAAAATCCAGTCACAGTCTTTACTGCCAATCCATGTCAGCTTTCTCTGTCTTGCTCTATGTATCAAAAGAGTTCAGTCTATATAGGACTATTGTCCTAAAATATTGTGTTTCTTTAATTAAATCTTTCTTTTTGAGTTCAGTCATATTAGGTCCAGATAGCTGAATGTTGTTGTTAAGTCAGGACTAAGTGCATGTGATTAATGGTCAGTATGAATAGAATATGTGCAGAGCAGGCAAGAGGCTCTTTAGGACTCCTTTTTCCTGTCTGTAAATAGCTTGGGACCTATGGAAAATATCAGGAAAGTTCAAGAGAGTCCTAGCTCTTTTTTACTGCATTGTAGATCAGTGAAGTTCAGAATCAACATAGAGTGGGGAGCACAGAACAAAAATTTTTTGAAGAAAAGGTGTTAATTCTGTCTTGTAATTTTTGTATTTATTGAAAATTGGAACCCTATTAATTATATTTGTCAGTTTAGGAATGGATGGAGGTCCCTGCTTAAAATTGAGAACTCTAAAACTACCTGAAAGGAGGCTGTAGCCAGATGGGAGTCAGCATCTTTTCCCAGGCAACCAGCAACAGGACAAAAGGACAGAGTGTCAAGCTGTACCAGGGGAAATTCAGGATAGCCATCAGGAAGAATTTCTTTACTAGTTAAATAGTGGAGATGATGAATTTACCATCTCCAGAAGTGTTCAAGGAACAACTCAGCATGGCACTTAGTGCTGTGGTTCAGTTCACATGGTGGGGTTTGGTCAAAGGTTGGACTCAGTGATCATGGGGGTCTTTTCCAACCTTAATGATCCTGTGATTCTGTGAGGTTCCAGTCCCAGTGGAATTCATCTTACCTCATTAAAGCCAGTTAAAATGTTGACGTCTAGTCTGAGCTAGTTGCATGGGCTCCTAGTCTACCCAGATGGCAGAGATAAATACTTCTTGAGGGCAATTCCTTTCTTTTTTCTGAGTTGTTTATGTAAATGTAGAATGACTCACCCTCTGGCAGTATGTGCATCTATTTATTGCTTAATTAAGGGGAGATGAACCATCTAATTTACCTTAAACACTTGATTTTCAGTATCTGAAATGAGCTGAGATGAATCTTACCTGTAGTACAGAACTTCTATTTGTGAAGTTCTTTTCAGGTACTGATTCCTAATGTTATCGTTATTATGACAGATTGTACAATTGTGTTTCAAAGTACATTATTTAAATCTTTTAAGGCTACTTTGCAAGCTGGTGGAGACATAGTCCTCATAAGGGTGATGGCTCTGGGCATGCTTTTATCAGAGGGAGATCCTCTTTCTGATCCTTAAAACAGATTAGTGATATGAAGGTATGGAAAGTCCCTGAGAAGTGGTGAAGAGAAGTAACAGGCAAGCAAAAACAATACTCAAAATGAGCCATTGCATGGGAGATGGAGATATCTCTGTGAAGAAGACAGGTTTCATTCTGATATATTCTCACAGCTTTCTGTTTAATGCTGTAGAGATTGAAGAGATAATGAAATGGATCATTACCCAGAAATACTATAATGAATTCGTTTACGGAATATATGGCAACACAACTGTGCATACAAGGAGAAATATTTAATGAGTTGATGGGCAATCAGCTTGCACATGTGGATGTTCACATGGGTGTACTTGCACAAATGTTGAAGGCTCTACTATCACTGCAGCATCTCACATAGATGTACACAGCACTTGCATTCATCTGCCAGCATTAGACCCCCTCCTTCTTCACTCGCTGTCACAGTCTGAGGAGAAGGGTGGCATTACTCCAGAATTACTCCATTTACTTAAAGAGACAGAATCTGAAGACAAGTAATTCAGCCAGTATAAAAATGGAATGTTCATGAATGTGTTCTCAGCCTTGCAGAGTATTGCATACATCATTTTAGGAAAGTTTTCTCGAGGGTTACCACCTCCCTCATGTGAATTATTTTTCTTCTTGTTAGGAACTGAATGGCATTGCTGTAACTGCTACAGCCACTGCTTATGGGAAAGGATATCATTAAGGAATTGCGGTTTCTGCTTAACAACTTGAAATAACTAGGAAGGCTTATAGCAAGTGACAGGGCTACATGCAGGCTTAATCAAGTTGGATGTGTGTTCTGCAGAGGTGCTGCTCGTTGGCTGTAGTCGCTGTAATCTCTCTGGTAAATCCTTCATGAGCTGTGAGCTACTTTGCTTGGCACACTGTCATCAAGTAGAAATGTTTGAAAAGCATTGGAACTGTCACCTGTCTAACCAGTCTGCTTATTTTCATTTTGGACATTGTGCTTGCTGTCTTTGCTAGAGGGAATATGCAGATTGGTCTGAGTGTGCCCTCCAGGTGTGTGTTATTCCTGACAATTTGGTTGCTGCCATTTGTATTTCAAACTAGGCAGCCCCTAGAATATAGATGCAGAACCTTATACCAGTGTAAGAAAGAGAAGGCATCAGTGAAATTACAATGATATCTTGCAAAATAGACATCAAAAGGTAGCTAAATGCCTGCCATTTCAATAATATAAACATTTTCATGTGTAAGTGTTAAAGGTGTATGGGAAATGGGCATTTTAAAGGCGTGACTGGGTTTCGCATCTGAGGGTTTAAGGTCTTTACAAAGCACAGAAACTAATTTCCTTTCAAAAGTTTTAAGTTGGAAAATCTAATATTTGAGGCTATAAAGTTCATTAGTTACATCTAAAAATCATTCCTCTTGTAGTTTCCTATTCATCTAAAACACTGCTGATCACACTGAAGAAAGTTCCTAATACTGTGCCAATTTTCTCATGTCTCTTCCATTACGATAGAAGTGAGAATAAAAGAGATTAACTCAGAGAAAAGTAAATCATCAAGTTGTTAATATTTTCATGTTCTTTGGAACCAGTTTTAAACAACAAACTTTTTTTAAATTGTAGCAGGTTGAACTTAGTCCTTTCTACAATTTCTCTGAAAATGTTTGGTTACTTATGGGAAACTGGTGATGTTTTTCAGTTTTGTCCACTGTGGCATCTGTGGCGCAGCTACTGTACAGTACAGCTTATTCTTAAAGGACTACAGTGCTTACTCTTAAAGGGCTCCAGTTCTTGCATCATGTTCTAGTATTGTACCTGCTTCCAGAGTATTTCTTAATAAATCTTCCAAGCTATCTTTTTAAGGCTGAAGAAGCTGTAATTTTGAGCTTCATCATAATAAATTTGACAGTGTATCAGAAAAAAAATTACGGCATACTGTAGACAAAAGTTCAATTACAAACAAACCCTTTTATCTTCTACCATCTTATGACTTAAAAACTATTAAATCCAAGCACTTAAATGAGAGGATAAGTGATACTAGATGCTATAGAACTGGAATAGTGACCTAAATTCCATTTACATCATTTGTGATGTAAAAAACGTCTCAAGTGAGGAGACAAGGAAGCAACTCACAGATACACAGAAATTTTTATCTATGTTTATGTTAGAACATAAATGTTTAAATGTTGAACTTCTTTTGGCCCTGCTGTAGTATGCTAACTTCTTGTCAAATACCTCAGCAGAAATCACTCGGTGGAAGGGGCAGCTAGAGTCTTAGAGACTTTCAGTGGCCTGGGAATAGGGTGAAAACAGGGTGTGTGTTTGGGTGAGGACTGGATGAGTGAGGAGCAAGGCTCTGCTGTTGCTCTGAAGACAGTGGAGCAGTGTTAGCAGTTGGATAGATATGTCAGGGCTGTGTCTGCTTGAAAGAGCCTGAAGTTAAAGACGAGAAAATTGAACTCGACTCAAGTGAATCAAAGGAAGGATGTTCAGAGAAATGGACAAAAAGATCTTCACAGCTGTCTCCTCTGTTTGGCATGCCCTAATTGCTATGATTGTTTTTTATGCAGTGCTTTGATGATTAGGGGAATCTTTTCTAAACAAAGTACACATTGAGGCTGATACTGCAAAGTTATCTGAAACTGTTTGTGTGAAAGTGGCTGCAACACAAATGCTACAGTCACTGCATTCACTTGCTTGATCAGGCAGCCTTTACTTTCTTATTGAAAGAGAGCTTTCTTCCCTAACTCCACAGGAGGGTAGAAGCAAAGAAAGCAGAAAACTATTCTTCTATCTTATTTGTCCTGGGTCTGAGTGTCACTGTGCCTACTACTAGCATGTGCTTCCCAAATATTTTGCTTGCGAGGCTTAAAACTAATAAGAGGAATTTTAAGGAGGAGTGAGCAGGGAGGGAGATGGGGACCCTGAGGAGACAGGATGGGATTACAGCTACAGAGGATAGGGTTGTACACCTCAGTGCTCAACACAAAAGGCTGACTCACAAAAGACTGCCATGACAGGGTTCATAGACACAGTCCAGCAAGTTTTCCATGTGCATTTAGGTTCCCTCACTTTCTACATTACTACTTAGAGACCTTTTGACCTTAATCCTGGAAAATGCAGGATATTTGAAATGTAGATATTTGAAAAGGAAATTACAACTTGACTCTTATCTGATTGTTTACAAGAACTGAAATTCAACAAAGGCGAATGCAGGGTCCTGCACCTGGGGAAGAATAACCTCAGGCACCAGCACAGATTGAGGCCTGACCTGCTGGAAAGCAGCTCTGCTGAGAAGGACCTGGGGGTCCTTGTGCACAACAAGCTGTCCATGAGCCAGCAGGACCCTTGCAGCCAAGAAGAGCAATGGTGTCCTGGGGTGCATTAGGGAGAGCATTGCCAGCGGATCAAGAGAGGTGGTCCTGCCCCTCTACTCAACCTTAGTGAGGCCACATCTGGAGTGCTGTGTCCAGTTCTGGGCTCCTCAAGACAGGAGAAACACAGAGCTCCTGGAGCAGGTCCAGCAAAAGACAACAAAGATGATGAAGGGATTGGAGCATCTCTCTTGTGATGAAAGGCTGGGAGAGCTGGGCCCATTCAGCATCCAGAAGAGGTGACTGAGAGGGAACCTCATCAATGTCTGCTGGTATCTGACGGGAGGGTGTCAGAGAATCAGTGGTGCCAAGCAATAGGACAAGAGGCAAGGGGCAGAAACTGATGCACAGGAAATTCCACCTGAATATGAGGAAGAACTTCTTTACTGTGCAGGTGTCCCAGCACTGGAACAGATTGCCCAGGAACACAGTGAGAGTCTCCCTCACTGGAGGTATTAAAGAACTGTGTGCATGCAGTCCTGTGCTTGAGCAGGGAGGCTGGGCCAGATGAGCCACTGTGGTCCCTTCCAGCCTGACCCACTCGGTGATTCTGTGAACCACTCTGTGATTCTGTGAAGAGTAAATCTATTCATTTATTGGTGTGTTTGACACTTCTATAGCTGACCTAATTAGACTCACAGTTTAACTAAACAATGAGGTAAATATCTTGTTGATTCTGCTCCTCCCTTGTTTCTTAAAAAACCTTTTATCAAAGATTGTCTCAGAAACATACTGTGAATCATCTTTTAAAATTTACCAGTAAAAGAAAGAAAAAACAACTTTTTGCTTTGACTTTTTCATTGGATGGTGTTTATATGAAATGGAGAAAACTTGGTAAATTTTTGCCATGTTAAGGACAGATGCTGTAAAATGCAGAATATTGAAAATGGTCTACAAACAGTGCTTGACCCAGCTGCTCTAGTCTTTGTAAGTGGATGTCCTTTCTGATTCTTCATTTGCTTATGCACAAAGGAACCAAATTGTGGTGCCATCTCTGCTGCTCTGGAAAAAAAATTAGATGTGGTGGTTCCTGGAGCACATCGGTGTGCTCTTGGTTTGATTGGAGAGGATAACTTGGGAACAGCACCCCATGAGTCATCCTCCATCCCTGCCTTCATGGGCTGAGTATTTCCCTTACCCAACACTTGGAGTTCTTGTTAGGCTGTTCCTGCTATGTAGAGCTGTGGGAAGCATTTCCAGCATGGGCTTCTCTGTAAGAAGCTCTGATTCTGGGGGACTGCGGATGATATCAGTTACAGCAGATTTCCTTTCCTGAAGCTAGTTAAAATTTCTCCAGCAGTCTAATCTGTATCTCTGGGATCCTTAACATACAGGAGGGTGGCTGACTGCAGTGTTTGAAGTCTGAATCATACCTGACTGGTATGTAAGCAATCATTGGTGCTCTGCAGGATACTGCTGTAGCAGCATCAGTGCTGTGCTTGGATATGATTTAATGTACATTATTAAAATACAGTTTGCATCTCTGGACTTACCTAATGCTAGTTAAGCCAATAATAGTTTGAGGTTCTATAAAGATCACAAAGTATGTATGATGCTTATAAAACTATTTGTCTCCTTTTCTCCATTATTCATTCTTATTATTTCAAGATGTCATAGTTCCCCTAATAGCTATACATTTTTATATACATTGTTGCCCATGAAAACAGTAGGGATATCTGTTTTTTTAGTATTTGGCCCTTTTGGTAATGACTTGCTCAGGGCTAAAGTCTAACCAGGGATGAGCTCACACTGAAGTCTTCATTGAGAGCCTTTTTTCTTTTTTCCTGGCTTCCTGTTTCCATTTGTAAGAGGAAAAAAAAAAAAAAAAAAAAAAAAAAAAAAAAAAAAAAAAAAAAAAAAAAAAAGAAAAAAATTAGGAATGAAAAATCTTTAAAATATTTGAGAATACTCACTTTTCTTTAGATTTTGTTCAAAGTAATTAACATGCAAAGTTGTTACATATGGGCATGAATGGAATAAAATACAATAATCTGATTTGCATTAGGAAGTAAATTTATAATCTAGTATCAGAGTAGAGTACATGGAAAGAGAAAACCCCCCGCTATTTTCCTTCTCCCTCATCGTAGGCCATCTTGTCTGTATATAGTATCCACAGTATATATGGAGATGTGTATGTATCTGTTTAATATTGTACATCCATATAGGCTCTCCAGCTTTTAAAGTTCAGATTTCTTCTCTCTTCCTCTCAGCTGCTTTGGAACTATTCAATTTCTGAACATTTATTTCTAAGTCTTTTTGTATTTTCTTATTTCTATGCTTGTCATAGAGGGATTTTTATTTTTGGTGTGAATCTTGAAGAACATAGACTTTGTTGAGATAAAACTCACAGTTTAAATTTAGCTTGAGTTCATTAAAGTTAAAAAGGTCTCTGTCCTGTGGAAAATGAGATGTTTTCCAGAGTAGTAACAAGAGAAAACTCTTATATGCAAAGTTTATATCATTAACGTACAAGTCTCATTCTTTGTTAAATTCATCCTAATCAACAGAAAATCCTTTATCAGTCTGAAACCCAACGGATCAAGTGAGGCAAAAAGAAAAGGAAATGTAAAACTGTATGACTTCTCTTTGCTGTTACTAGGATAAACCCTGAATACCAATAAGGCAAATTTTTTTGGCTTTTCAAATCTAGTTATATATTTTGGACTATTCATTATTTTGTCTGTACATGGTAAAACTGTATGTTATACCAACATGAACAGCGCTGAGCTAAATAGGCAAACTCCAGCTTTTAGGGGCAACTGTTCAATTTTGAACCTAGAAATACAAGCTCCAGTTGTTTAGTCATACAGTTCCCGTCTTTGAATACAGCAGCATTATGCAAGAAGACCAAAAACCAAAACAACATTAACTCTTTGGCATACTTTATAGCAATTCAGTTGGACAGGAAGAACAGAATTTAACGGTCAAAATATTAGAAGCAGCTGTGGATACCTTAAGCAGGTTTAAAATTTTAAGAGAAGTGCATATGGCTTTAAAATGGAACAGGGTGTAGCGTTGGCATTGGCTCATACAATTTTTGAATGGCAAGGAACATAATATTTCAGTAAGTCTTAGTCAAGCTGTTCTAATTAGCCTACAAAAGAAAAAAGATCTTATGAACTGAAAACATCTTGCACTGAATGGGTAAACTTGATCAGTTTAGTCTGAATTATTTGGCTTCAGTATACATGTCTCATTTGATGTTTGTTGGCCTTTGTACAACTGCAGAAGAGTCATGTAGGAGAGAGGGGCTGGAAGCACTGTAGACTGTTCTTTTCAGAGACATTTGTCCCTCAAGTTTGTGTACTTGAGCCAGAAAGTTCAGGGTAATGCTATGAAAAATAGTGCTTCTTGAAGCACAGCCATATTTATCTGGCATTAATTCATATACAGTGGATACAACACTGGCACAATTACAAAAAAGGAACTGATTACAAAAGTGTATGGAGTGGTGGTTTTAATAGGGTCACAGTTTGTTGAAATCATAGCAAACAGAAAAGGAAAACTCTTTAGAAATTTTATCTTATATTTCTCCTCCTTTCAACCTTTCTCCTATATATATATTAGTCTATCACTAATTACTGTTTTTTAAATTTTAAATCCAAAGAGAGAGAAAAAAAGATAGGATCTTTAAATGTTTCATCTTTATAAGGCTCTTCATCCATCAAAAAATCAAAAGTTCTCTCTAGCACACTGTTTTCATTTGTGTCACAGTGAAGGCAGCAAGTTCTGGAAGACTAAAATTAATAATATGTGAAATGCTATCAGTTGTCCTTCCCCAGAATCCATATCACAGAAAGCATTTGTTACACGTGTAAAATTTGGAGATACTCCAAATATCACCTAGCTTTTTAGGGCCTAATTTAAATTACTGGTGAACAGATGCCAAAAGTCAAATATATATACACATACATAAATGTATTTTTGAGTTAGAAAGGACTTTGGATGTCTGCAAGTGCAGAGACTGTTTGACCTGAACTCTTCTGACATTAGACACCTGTTGCATAAGCTATAGGACTAATAAAATTTAGTTGCAGAAGTATTCAGTTCTTTTTACTTTCAAGACAGCAAAGCATTGCAGCCAAATTTTGAAGAGCGGGAAACAGAAAGAGGCAAT
Source organism: Notiomystis cincta (assembly GCA_013398075.1). Classification (NCBI taxonomy): domain Eukaryota; kingdom Metazoa; phylum Chordata; class Aves; order Passeriformes; family Notiomystidae; genus Notiomystis; species Notiomystis cincta. The sequence continues at coordinate 385,609 of VZRX01013343.1, read as the reverse complement.
AAAAAAAAAATCCTCTAGAGATATAGAGTGTTTTTCCTCATGGTTGTTTGTGGTACTGTCAAAGGTATACTTGTGCTCTACAGAAAGGAATAAAACTACATTACTTGAAGGAAAATTGCTATTTGGACTTGGTCCAAAAATCTATTGCTAATTACAGGTAGATCAGTTTTTTATCAAGTACTTAAAGTATAAACTGTGCCTGAAATGATTTTAAAGTAAATCTCCAAATCATAATATAATTCACTCTTAATTCCAAAATGTATTTATATGAAATGAAGATTCTTTTCTCCTTTTCCAGTCTTTCTGGTGTTTTCTCAGTAGAGATTTGGTATTCTTACAGGTTTTTTAAACTTGGCTTTCTGTAACTCGGCTCTCTGTAACTCTTAAGGGGCTTTTCCAGATGTTGGATGCTCATTAAAATGAATTCTGTTCTAGTTCAAAAGTCTTTGGAGAAGCACTGAGTAAGGCAACAGTCAATAGATTCTCTCATATTAGACTCAGTGTTGGGTTCATTTCACGGACTTAAGTTCAGCAAGTAAAAATGTGCAGCTGTTAGTTAATTTCTAAACAGTGTTTTTGGCCAAAGAAGACTTTTATGTACTATTGCAATGACTTATAGGATTTTTTTTTGTGGTAAAGGATGCTCTTTGCTTCCTTTGATCATTGTTGTGTGAATCTGATGCACCAGTGATGAATTGCTTTTAAATACACACTGACAAAATTGAGTTTTCTGCCATTGGTGAAAGAAGCTAGAAACAACAATATGAGTGCTGAGTCTGCTGAGTAATTTCAGCATGTTTAGATTGGCTTGTTTTTATGTTTGGGAGAAGAAAAAAGAGAGCAAGAGTCAACTTTAAAACTCATTTTAAGAGCAGGGTAATCCCACATGAAGTAAGAACATGTTACAATGGAAGGAAGTAAATTCAAGAGCACAGAGGCTGTATCCTACTTCCTTTGCTTTTTATACTGGCACATAGTAACTTAATAGACTGTACTAGAGAAGTTGATAGGGGAAATATCTCTTATTTTCCTAGGGAAGACAATTGTTTTTCAGATTTGATTGCTAACTGCAGCCTTATTTTTTTACCTAACACATGTTAGTTGCTCAGGTGTGTTATTTATGGGTTAGTAAATTGCTTATCCCAGTAAACTGCTTTATTTTTAACTTAAACACTTTTTCTATCTTTCAAAATGAATTGATTCCTATTACCTTGGTGTTAGTGCCAAAGGAACTGTCCCTTAAAACACTCCATGTTAAACAAGTTTCTAGAGTGTAAAGAATAACATGAGATATTTATATTTAATACTCATGTAGTTTTAATGCCAGTTTTAAGTATTCCCCCTGCAAAAATTGCAGATTGTTGATTTGCATGTGAAGTTTGTTTAATCTCACTGTTTCACTACCAACAAAAGAAAAATACAGTTCATTTTAGAGCTGTTGGCATCAAATGGTAATGAAAGGTTTCCTTTTTCCCTAATAACTGAATTTAACTAGGACTACTTACATGTCTTTACTGACTTTACTAACACATCCATTATTTTAACCATTGTAAACTGGATAGTATAATATTCAGCATATCTGACGTGTTGATTCTTTTAGTATGCTAAATCTTACTGCATTAGATATTCTTTATTTTTGGCCTGCTTTCACTGAATTGAGAAGCTTTGTGTTTTCTTTTTGAGTAAAAATACCAATTCACTTGATGTAAAATATATAAGATACTTCTGGCTGGCTGACTGCAGGTAGCATTTGAGCAGACTTTTAAAGGCCTACATGGCAGAAAGATAGTTGGAATGTGTACAGAAGAAAAAGAAATTATTGAGCTGAAAACATTTATACTTCAAATAATATACAAAGAAAATATGGGAAAGGCAGTTAAAATCAAGGAATTTAGCTTTCAGATTGAAAATGTGGTTTGAAAGTAGCTTTCCTATAGCTTACCCAATTTTCATGGTTTACTGGAAAAGTTGTCTCATTACTCTGTGAAATCTATGGCAGATTCTTAAGGCAACCCTACAAATAAGGCCAATGTACATTAGTCCTGAAAACTTCTAAACATTTATCTACATGAATAATTTACCACAATGCTAATTACTACTAATCCGAGGATTGGGATTTATATTTCATTGCTAATCCGTGATCACATCATGCGCACGGTTTTTACTGTAACCTAAACACAAGGAATAAAACCCACCAGCTTACTTCCCAGTAATTGGTTCTTGTTTCCAACCTTAATTACAATTATTACTTTGGTTTTACCAGGGTACAGAGGTGGACAGGAACCACTGTTACTGTGTAACTATCACTAATATCAAAGGCATTTTTGCAGCAACTTCAGGGGGGCCCAGATTAAAGCAGATGTGAGGTGAGGCAAAATTCACACCAAACCTGACATCACTTTGGACTGAGCATTTTATCTGTGAGTACATCTGGGATCCATGCATGTCCAAGGACAGAATAAAGTCCTTTAACTCTTTGCCAGAAGTTAAGGATTTGAAAGTCACATTGGCCTCATGGTTGTTATTCATTCTAATGAAACTATCCTAGCACTTAGAGAATTTATTTATAACATATATTAGGAGTTGTCTTTCTTCTTCAGAAGACTGCACATGTGCACAACAGCAGTCTTATGGTGGTTGGCAGGTATCCTTGCCTCACTCAAGCATCAAACTGTTGAGGTTTTTTTCCTGAAATTCCTGCACAGGAAAAGATTATACTCATGGTCACCATCTGGTTGGCCATGTTCTGTTGTTTTCAAATGGCAGGAAAATCTGTATCAACTGCAAAAGAAAGCTTTTGAAATCCGATTTGATTGTACTGATTGTTGCATATAGGTCTGTGTTTCCAATAATTATGTTTTTATAAAAAAGTTTACTATTTGTACTTGAAAACCTGTAACATCTTAACAGGATTGAGCATGAGGATACATATTATAGATCTCCTCATAAAATGTAATTTCCTTGCAGCCTAATTTTCTTGGAAAACTTTCTTCCCTGCTTTGGGCAAAGAATTATTTTCTGATAAATATTAGGGTAAAATCTTCATATTGTTCCTCTCTTCTTCTTGCACTGGGTCTTTTGGTGAAACCTATGTTTTTCTGTACTTCAGCAGGGTCTAATACTGAAATTTTTGTTCCTCACGTGTTTCTTGTCAACAAAAAGGGGCAGGATCCTTTAATCAGCATACAACTTGCACTGGCCACATGTATTTTTTATGACTTCCATTATTCCTCAGCAAATACTGTTGAATTATATCATTTCTTCTTAAAAGTTTCCTTCTGTAATTTTACCTCTCAGATTGACTTCAACTTATCAAAAAGATATTTTCACTTCCTTTCCTGTCAATGCATGGCATCCACATCGAGGATAGGCTATGATTCAGCTTGCTGCTGAGCCACAGATGTCTGTACATTTCCATGATTCTCCACTTTCAATCTTATGGAGAGAGAGTGGGAACATATCTTTGCATGCATGACCTCTGTGTGTACATCAAGATGCTGGGAAATGCAGGTCTCTGTAAGAACTGAACAGCTCTATAAGGTCTTGGTGTACATGATCAAAGTACTGCAACTCCTGTAAGCTTAATAACTCATAATTTTGCCTAAAAGACTTTGGAGCTAAGTCTTTTCCTATTCCTCAGCCAAAGAATAAAACTTTATTCCTAACACTTTCTGCATGCCTTCCTCTTGAACAGAAGGAAAACTGCAGATGTCACAGAGATTGTCATTGCAGCAAATTAGAAGGGCTGGTGGTCTTTGATGCCCACAGTAGCCTTGGGATGGAGCAGTTATTCAGATTCTCATTACTTCATGCTGAGTTAATGTGGTGCACCTCACCTCACTGCAGATGGGAAGATGGATGATCTTAGCAGGCATCAGCCCTTTCAGAGCTCCTGTGTGCTTATGACATGATTCCCTCCTCTCTACCACCCACTCACATCTGTTTAAAAATTTGGTATGATTTCATATATCAGCACAGCTCCAGAGACAGCTCAGAGCTTCCCTTCGTGATGTCTGGTGAGCTAGAAGGAGTTGCTTTGACACCTCTTATACTTGCTCCGCGTTCAACAGCAAATAAAAGAGGCCTCAGTAAAGGTGTTGTCTATCTTTTTTTTTTCTGTCCCCTACTGAAGCCCTCAGAGGAAGCTGGCATAGATCTTGGAGCTAGTTGTCTGGACCACTAGTCCTAATTCAGATTTTGTAAAGCAGACTTTCTGAAAGGCAGCATGAGGCATCATTATGTGTTGTAAATAGCATGGTGATGAGGTCTAAAACAAGAAAGACGGTGTGCTTTGGGTTGAGTCTAGGTGTCTCTCTTAATGTTAAGTATTTCCTCCTAGGTAAATAGTGTTTCATTTTTATTCAGTTTTATTTTATTTTCTTTTCCTTTACATGGGAAAGGATATTACACTGACAGTTGCAAAAACCCACTGGAAACACTCAGTGTTGTCATTCAGCCAAATTATAATCCATTAAAAGTGCAGCAGAAATGAAACACAGATTAGATATTAACTGCACAAACAATTATTTATACTCTTATTTATACTTAGATTTAAGTTCCTGTATTTCAGTTTTCTTTTTTTGCCACAAATGATACTGAATTATGAACAGTCCTACTCTTGAATGGTCTTCATTCTCCTCATAAGTGGGCAGGTGAAAGAGATAGTGTAATAGACACTACTTTGTTATGTTAAATCTTCCATTAATGTCCATAATTTCAGAATTTGTTCAAATGTAATATCTGAGGAACGTATGGGTTTGACCATTTTGATCAGCTGGTCTTTTCTGGGTAATATGTTCCACTTCTGTCATGCTGCTGTAGATACAGAAAGAGGATGCTTATAAATGGCCTCATCTGTTTATTTGAGAACATTGCTGCTAGTTATAGGGGATTATGTAGAAGCCCATTCTGCATGATACTATTTTTAAAACTGAGATGCCTGTTTGATTTTAACACAGCTCTGCTGGTACCCAAGAAATTTTATCAAGCAATTTCCCAAACTCATTTTTATCTCCTCATGTGTTTTATACCTTTCAAGTCTAAGAAAGTTAATGTCAGGTTCTCAGCTGCACATGTGCAAATCAGAAAGGCAAGTACTGAAGGTTAAAAAATTTTCTGAAGAGCTGCCCTTGAAAACATTCATATTTTTGCAGATTGGTTAATGCCTCTTTGAGAAAGTTGCCTAATATTAGGCAAAACAATTTTATAAATGTGAGTTTAGGAAATTCCTTGGAAATTACTGAAACAGTGTTGCTAATTTTGCTTTTAACTACCATCCAGATCCTGGATGTCAAGTGTGTAGACAAAGTTATGAAGAAAGGGCAAAATGGTTTAATTCCTAAAATTTAAATAGTGCTGTTTTCAGTAACGTTTATTTCAAATGTACACATTGGTCAAATAGTTTCATAATCAGCCTGTGAGCTGCACATCTCTCAAAGACTGCCTCTCATCCCCATGTCACTTTGGATATTTCCTGAAATCATGTGCAATGCATAAGGCATTAGTGGTTTTCCACCTGCATTTTCTGGATAATGATTAGAGTGCCTCCGTTCTTGCTTTTGCAAACACTCAAGTATGGCTGTTATTCTCCTTTTGTCTCTTCATACACTCAGTCTTGAGCTAGCACAAGTATTTGAGTAGTCATGCAGATAAATAGATCAGAATTCATAGACTTTTACCAGAAGTTAAACAAAAAGTATGACTTAATCTGGATCTGTTTTCTAGTACTGTTCACAGACTCTTGGAACAGGAGATGAAGGGAGGAGTAAGCAGTGGGTGTAGGAAATGGATGGGACTATGGAAGCAGCTGTCACTTTATATCAATTTAAAACATTCCTTAGACTAAGACTCAGTAGCCTCAGATTAAAAATAAAAGCACCTAAAATAAATAAGGGGGGCTTTTTAAAGTTTGTATTTATGTCTTTGATGGATGGGAAGCCACTATTTGAAAGTACTGTGGTTAGACTTAAAATCATTCTAGTGTTATTTACTAAATTTATCTAGAATCATTGGAAAATCATCTGCTAATAAGACAGTCTGAACCTGAATATTCTTGGTTTAAAAATTAACCATTAGATTCATACAAAATAAAGCCATGGAACTGGGAAGTTGTATCTAAGAAATAAATAAGAAAGGAATTCTACAGATGATGCAGAATACTGAGTATTGCAAGCTTTGTATAAAATAACTTCTAGTTGAAATTACAGCTCTAAAGTGTCTGGAGTTAATTTTATCTGTGCTAATTTATATATCAACGGAACTACATGACCAAACCCACCTTTGTATGATTTTTCCTGGGATGGCATATATATTTCTATATGAAAATTTCCTTTTCATTTTTTTCTCAATTACAACAAACTGTAGTTGAACGTGTGCTAGGTCTTAGGAGTTAAGAATAAATTTTCCTGTGGACCTGACATATTTAAACTAGCATTCATAAAGTTTTGTACATTTATGTAGTTTTGAAGGAAGATCTGTAAAGAAAGAAGGAATGTTAAATCCTGCTTTAAACGAGAAACATAATGATGCTTCAAAGGAAAAACACATAATTGGAAGGAAGGAAACATTTAGTTGACTGAAAATTTCTTTTAAATTAGTGTCTAACAGTGAAAAACAGGTATATAAATATATGTATTTGGGAAACATGAAGGGAGTTATTTCTGATCATTAAGAGCAAGTCAGCTATTTCCTTGGCTAATCAAATCTATCTCTCTTTTTGATTATTCTTTTTATGAGAGTTATTAAGCAGATTTACGAAACAAGTAATCCTTTTGAAATTTTATTGCTAAATCAAGATGAGATATTTCCGAAGACAATATAATAATAATAATAATTATTATTATTGTTAATATTATATTTTAGTATCATCTGACCAGAGATCAGCTTGTTTTCTTCTGCTCTACCCCAGGTTTCTCTTTTTATTGTCCCTATGATGAATTGCTCAAGTAACTCACTTCTTTCAGTTTGTCTTTCACTCCATACCTCTTTTCCCCCTTAAGATCCTCTGTTGCTGCTGAAATATTCTCTGGCTACATTCTTTATCACATCTCCTCCATTGTTTGCATTCCTTTTGTCTTCTCTTCTCACACCTTTCTCCTTCACCTTCATGCTGTGCCTGAGTGTGGAAGAAGAACAGAGGAGTGTTGATGGGATATTTGAGGGAGAAAGGGTATTTCTGATTCCATAAGAGCTTTGTTATTTCTCTAGCATGTCAGTCATAGGAGGAGAATTATACCATCTTGGAATTAATTTTAGACATACTAGAGAGACAGAGAGACTACTGTGAACTTTGGGTTGTTCAGATTTTTCCTCTTTGAGTTAATTTGGAGTGTGGACTTGTCATTTGGCACATACTACCTTTTTGTCCAAACAACTGAAACAGTCTATTCCACTCTTCATTACAGATAGTAACTGTGTGATAAATACTTTATGCAACAAAAAATTTTTCACTTAAACATGTAACTCTTATAAAGAGTTTTGAATCACCAAATAATAATTATGGTCTGTAATGTTCACAAAAATATAAAGAATATGCACTGTGAAGAGGAAATATCATTAAATTATGTATTAACATAATTTTTGAACTCATATGTATGTTTGGACTGTGGTAAAAATAATGCAAGAGCCGTGTGCGAGGTTCAGTCACAGAATGTAGTTACTTAATTTTGTTACACCTGTGATTAGAAGTGATGGAAGGGAGAGAGGAAAAGGCTTGAAAAGGAGCAGAACAAATTGGAGAGTCTGTCAAATACAGAACTCTTTTTCCAGGAGGTGAAAGATACACTATGGAAGGGGAATTAATCCCATTCAGTGGCCAGACAAAGAGAGGCATTGGAAAAAGAAGACATCTGTTGATGAAGTAGAACATAGACTGGCAAGAGATGAAGTGAGATGACTGAAGGAAAACTTTTTTGACATGTCAGAGGAAGATATTTTAAATGATATTTTGGAATGGAACAGACTGAGGATTACAATGCATTTTGATCTGAAAATAGAAAGATGATGCTAAATTAGGAAAAAAAAACTTTCTGTGGTGCAATGAAGTATTAAGGAATGAATGTATTCTAGATGAACACTGGAAAAGAGAATATAGTTTTTTCAAAGGTTGGTCTGTAGTTTTGAAAGTGAAAACTATACAAGATTCTGGTTGTAAGATAAAGATACCTGAGCCTCAGGTAGAAGGCATCTGAAAAATCTCCTTGATTAGAAGTGCTGACTAAAAGTGGCAAAATTTCTAGCTGCTGGGACAATGATTCTTGATACATTAAGCCAATATTAGCTGATCCATCTTTACATGAGGGGGGTGGAATCAAGGAGTGTGTTTCTGACCTGTTTGAAATGATAATCTTGTAAATAAAGGACTTGATCTTAAGAGCAGTCTTGAAAATAGTTTAGCAAACACAGTTGTTAAAGCTAAAAGGTACTGAGTTAACAGTGAATTCACAAATTCACAGGTTTGATCAGCCCCCAAGGATTTAGGAAAACAAGCCAGACAATTTTACCTCACTTTCTAGCTAGTGGCAGGCACACTTTTGTTTTTCCTCAAAGATGTACTTAAGTGAAAAATGCTGTAAGTCTGGGTGTTTTAGAGAAGCTCCTTGTGGTTGAGCTGAAAAGCTATGTCCCTGTTTTATTCATGGGGCTTTCAGGGCTTTGGTAGTCCCCAGAAGGTTTTCGTTCTTTGACTAAACTCCAAACACATCTCTTGGTTTCTTTAAGGTATTACAGAAGGAAGATGTGTTTACTTTGTGCTTAACAATTGAACATTGCACCTAAATTTTATACTCACAGCCAGAAACACAAGACATGAATTTTAGGATTTTAGGCTTTTCTCAGTTTGAATTCACAGACTCCCATTTCCTTGAAGAGTGGCCTATTCATGTTGGTTTTACTGTGAGAATCCATCAGTCATTCTGTTAAAATGCAGTGGAGCCAGAAGCAGAGGTTACTGGGAACTTCCTTTTGACACTATTTAGAAAAAAATCTTTGTTTCTATTCTGTAAATGAATAATTCTTTTTGTTAGGATCAGGCTGTAGGATCAAGTGTAAGGTAAATTGAATGTTATTTGATTACTTGATGAGAAGGTTAACAAAGGGAAGAGACAAGTCTCCCAACCAGGCTGCATCTATGGCCTGAGCAATGAGAGTGAGGTGGCTGCTGCAACTTGCAGAGACTGTGCAGCTTATAGCTCCTTTTCACCATGGGGGGCTATTCAAACTATAGCTGGTGATTAATTAAAAGGTAAAGAAAACCCATTGCCTTTATATATGTTCTCTACAGTATGTGGAAGGGAAATCAGTTTATTTGAATTTCAGTGTAAGTGATATGATCCTCAGTTTCCTATTACTTTACTTCTACAGAGGATGTAGTCCATATTCTATGGACTGAATATATTAAACAGGTCCCCAGTATAATGTGTCTATGGAGGAATGGAGAAATAGGTGCCTGAAAGCCAGATACATGAAATAACAGGATAAGGGCCCTTAAGTACTGCTCCTTGTGAAAGCTGGCTTTGCACAGTAAAAGTGAAGAGGTAGACCACCAGCGAACAACTCGATTTATAGATGTATAGCAAACATTTCTTCTGCAGGATTAGATGACGTGACAGTTTTTATAATACTCTAAACTTTGTAAGAAAATATGGAAAGGAACAGCTTTCTCTGTGAGAACAGAAATTTCCACAACCAATCCCTTAGTTTTCTGTTTTATTTTCCAAAAGGGCAAAATGGATTTAATATTAGAAATATGTTCTCTCTGGATCCAATTTCAATCTCGGCCACACTCTCTAAATAAGAGTCTATAATCCAACTGACCGCTCTCACAAAGTTCCCTCTAATATATCTGTAAATGAACATATGTGTGTGAGAACAGACTGCATAAGTTTAACTCAATTGGCTTGAAACACACATATTTTAGCTAAGTGAGTGCAGGATTTTGTGCAGACAATGTCTATATCACCTGCCTATGTGCTCTGTTTTAGTTAGGAAATATAAGAATGGAATGTCTGTGGGGGAGGAGAAAATTCTGTTATAATCAGTTGTTCAAGGTTTTTTAATGCAAGCCACATTATAGAGAGAATAACTACCAGTTTTCAATTGGTTAATATGAAGGTTACTGTAGATCTGTAAACTTTTTTTATTGATTTCAGAAAAACAAAACAAATCTTTTTATTGCTGGGAAATTAATAGGAGGAAAAAAAGAGAAATAACCATTGAGATAAACAGAAAATAATCTTTGAATGTTTAACACCATAATTTAGAGCATTTCAAGAAAAAAAAAGAACCAAAATCTGCTCTTGATTATACATGATTTTCAATGAGTCAAAAAGGGGTAGCGCAAGCACATCCAAATAGAATTTGGCTCATGGGATGTAAGACAAAGAAGCAACTTGAGAAATAAAAACTCTATATTAGCATCATCATCGTTATTATGACACACATTTGAATTTGAGAAATTGTTTGAAATTACTAAAAACAAAACTGCAACTAAAAATTATTGCTGTCCAATAGCAGGCACATTACAGAGTTATGTGCAAATTTACATGAGCCATATATTTAGAATTTAATTCTTCCAAGTTATGTGTCCTTTGCCTTTGAGGTATTGGTGTGGCTTTGTTGTTTGGTGTCTTTGAATATAAATTATGCATTATAATGATATTTAACTTATAAGTTTTACAATAATTTTTTATTTAAATGTTCAGAATTTAGAATTGCTTAAAAAGGGTGAATTTGTCCATGAAGAACTGTCATGATAGAATCAGAAGAACAGTGAAATCCTTTAAGTAAAGCCATATCTTTGTAATTCACCTTGCACCTGTGAAATTTCAGACCAAGAAGGAGCTGCTGTGTTTTTGGCTGTGCTTACAACGCTGTAAATAACCTGGTGTCCATAGTGTTGATAATTGCCAAGCTCTAGAGATCTGGTGTAAGAACTGGTGGCAGAACTGTCCTTCCTTCCTTCCTTCCTTCCACCACCTGCAAATGCAGAACTCAAGAGAGCTGAAATGAAATAAATGGCTGTACTTTTCCCAGCTTGATAAGTTGATCCTATACTAAAAATCTCCATGACAGTTCAAAGTATTGAAGACAGGAAGGTCAGAAGCTGTCATGAGCTTTGCTAACTTGAAAAAGTTCCAAGAAAGGGTCATGTGAGCAGGAGTTTTTGTGGTCCTACAGGGAAATTATCCTTCATCTTCCTAGAAAAAGGTTGGATACTTCAGAGTAATGTTTGGTAACTAAGTACACTGTGTGGCTGTCATTAACATCTAGGTAACAAAAAAGATCAGATTATAAAGAATTATATTGTACAATTCTTGAGAAAGTCGATACTCTTCTACTTTAAAAACACAGATGCGTCTGTTTAAATGAGCTTCCAATAGAAATGCAAAGCTGGAGTTTTCCATGACTCTTGGGGAAGTTTAATAATCTTTTGGTTTTCCTACTGTAATACAACAGTTAGTCCTGCTCTACATTAAATCTTGGATTCCTTTTAAATTTAAATATGTGTGAAAATTGCCCACAAATTTAGAATTTCAGACTTGTCAAGCAATATTAAAATTACCCTATTCTGAAAACACCAGAAAGTGAAATTAAAATATAAAAGATATGCACTGATCACAAATACATATCTTCCAGAATTCTGTGTTTTATTCCAATTAGATAACGTATTTCATAAAATATGGATAAAATGTGAAATATAAATATTCTATAGTCCTTCAGTGAAAGTATGGATATTGATTCTCATAGTTATATATACAAAAATATATAGAGGACTAAATTCTTACTGAAGTTGTACTAGAGAGAGAGAGCTTCTCCAGAGATTGATTTTCTGTCCATTTCAGGGCCCAGTAGATCTCGATATCAATCCTCATTTTGGTTGCACTCACTGAAATCTTGAATATTTTTATTTTAGAACTCAGGCATATAGAACTAGCAAAACCTAGAATTTCTTTTTTTTTTATTTCCTCTCATAGGTCATAGTACTATAGTCCCATTTATCACATTAACCTTTATTTATTTTCTGAGACTTGAGTCAATGCTTCTCACTCCACATTTTAAGTCAGAGTTGATAGTGACTTATGGAAGGGAGTATGTTTCTACAGATGATTCAGAATTCCAAAAAATGGATAGGTCAGTGAAGACTCCTGCATGATTCATACTGTTCTTTCAGGATTTCAAGAGTGCTTGCCACGCTTGAAAGGAAGATCAGAGGCTTGGAATGGAAAAAGCTCTGAATATTCATTTCAAAGATACTGGAATAGAGATAGCAAATATCAGCCACACGTCTTGAACTGCAGTCTGCCTTTCACAGAGCTCTCTTGTTGCTAATAACCCTCACTTTTTAAAAATGTTTGAATTTTGGATGCCAAATGGAATCAGCCCATTGGATCACACCCGTTGCTAATATTTTGCTTGAAAGAGACAACACTGATGTGAATTCATGCCCAATCTAAAATATATATATATATATTCTTCAGGAATATTTGTAATTGTTTTTACAAGGAATATTTTTTCTGCTCTTCATGCATACTCTCTTTCTTTATCAGTGCCAGGGATAAACTCTGGCTAGCTCTGCTGGCATGACTGCAGGGAGCACAGACCCCCAACAGAAACAGCAATGGAGATCACTGCTGTTTCTCCCTGCTTTGAGTCTGAGCTGCATGTGCTTTTCCACATACTAGTCACCAGAGCCAAGGCTTGCACCATGACTGTTTGAAATGTCTACTACAGCTAAGGACACAGTTTTATTCTTTAGTTATTTTGTAGAGCAAAAATTCACTGATTTGGCCTTTTCTCACATCAATAATACTTTTTTTTTGTCATTTATTACAACAGCACAATGTTCCAAATAAGATAGGTAAAATTAATTTGTCCAATAAAATTAAACACCATCTTTCTTTCCTTTGCCACCTCAGATGTGACACAGTAAGGCTTACTTAGTTCATGAATCCTGTGAGAAAAATCTTCAAGGAAATGGAGCCTTCTCTGAGCCTTTTACCTGAGTCTCAGTCTTTGAACATGCTATGCATGAAGTATTTCTTTAGGCATTTGTAATTCCAGTATGTGGATCACTTTGACTGGTTTTTGTTGATGTCTATTTTTTCCACAAGAATTATATAAGTAGCCTAGGTGATTCAGAAAGATTTATGGATTCTTCTTTGTAGAAAAAGGTTTAAAGTTAGGCAATATAATATCTGATTTCTTGTACCTTTGTCATTTAACAGAATTGCTCTGCTTTGTTGGGATGCTCTGTATCTCAGCTTGATCATTTCAAATATGCTCTTTTATGAGAAGACTGGGAGACTGCATTGACCACTGTACTCTCACTTGTGAACAGGGTCATAGATACTGTTCAGAAAAACTGAGAGTGGAAAATTCAGCAACTAATTTAATAGTTTTTAGGGGTTGCATTCCCTGCTCAGATTTTTTTTTGTGTGTGCGTTTGATATTCTCCATAGATGGCAAATAATTAAGTTTCCCCATATGAATCAGTACATGTTGCTGACTCTATGAAAAGAGCTTAGGAGACCAGGAGACACAATGTTCCTGCTTAATCCAGAAAACTAGGTCATTGGAAAACATAAAATATTTACAGTTATATATGGTGCGGAAAAATAGGTGCAGCAGATTTTCCCTTTGTCACTGTTGAGGTGACTCCTGGAAACTCTGCATCAGTTTCAGCTAGAGGCCACCCAGCTTCCCTATTGGGTCAAAAATCTTGTGAGCAAAACAGCCTAGGCTGTTCTAATGGAGCATTTTATTTGCTAATGAGTCTTTACTATCATATTCTCTTTTCTCCTCACTCTAATTTATCAGGGTTGAATTTAATTGCTGTGATCACCGAGGGGGAAAAAAAAGGATAATTTGATGCCTAGTGTTCTATCAGCTAATGCATATTAATGACTTCATGCTTCTGTAATCAAGCTAATAGTGACCTCAGACCCTGCTAAATATGGCAAAAGCCGACTAAAACAGAGCTCTAATAATTTTGTAGACAAAGTGGAGTTTTCACATAATGTAGGAATTCCATTTGGAGCCTATCCATTTTGATAAACTTTGCTGAAGAATGAGGAAGAACCAAGTATTTCTAATAAGAATGTTTGGTTGAGGTGTTGTCTTGCAATTTCATTTTTTTAAAAAAAAGCACGAAGGATTCTTACATGATGTAAAGACAGTGACAAGCTCTTGAAAAAATATATTCATAGTTCTAAGAGCCTCAAACACAGAAAATGCAGTTTACTTAGCTTCTAACTTATCTCATACTTTATCTCATTGTTTCAAGTTATATCTTCTGTACCAGTGAAACCTTATGTTGCCTTTCTGGAATGAATTCTGTTCTCCCTAAATACTGTCATGAGACCGTAGTCTACTAAAAGCCATCAAGGGAAACAAGATTCATAAGTGAAGCTTGGGAAGAGAACACTAAACTCAGGAGGTGTGTGCCCCTGCAGGAGCTTCCAAACCACCCCTTCAGGAATATCTCTGCTATTCTAATTGTATTTCTGAAGATAGCATTCATTTGTACATCTACTGTATTTACATCCATTTATTTCTGTCTGCAGATCAAAGCATTTAATCAGCACAGAAAGACATGGTTGGATTATACAGCCCCTTAGTCCCTAGTCAAACAAGCTCTTATGCAAAAATATCTTAAAATTTATATTAGTGTCCAAATAAGGTTTAAAATCATACACCACTTATCACATATTTGAATAGTCCTGACTTACCTGAGTTTAATGCTTTCTTATTTGTCTTATGCTTTAAATTATCTTCCTGTGCTTGAAGACATTCTCAGAGGATGTGTTAAGAAAAATCTCTCGAAAAACACATCTGAAAGAGAAAAAAAAAGCTTAAAAAATGAAAATTAGAAACTGAAATTATGAATTGAAATAGATTGAATGGGAAACAATAACTAATGAAAAGTCAAACTAATGTGAAAAGTGTAAAGACTTTTTCTTGTGGAGGCTGTAATTCAGTTTAAGTCCAGGTCAGTCATAGCTAGCTATGTTAGGCCTGTGTAGGATAAGTGTGTGGTCCTGCATGTGAACAGATGTTGATATTTCAGAAGTCTGCACTACAACTGTAACTAATTAATACCATGCTGGAGATCACAGCAAGGAGGCCAGTGACTGAGATAACTTGGAGACTAAACTGTCCTCTGACCCAAGAGATGACTTTGCCTGTGGCAGCTGACATAGTCATCATTAAGAAATTTGCTATCCACTGTATCATATGCAGGCTTTGGGTAAACAGAGAAATTATACTTTGTTAGATTCCAGAGTCCTTTAATGGTTTTAAACTTGTAGAAATCAGGATATGTAAAAATATTAAACTTCACTGTCCTTGTCTTCTTTTCATGGAACAGTATTGATGTTAATGATTTGAATAGTAGTGTTGCTAGATCTTGCAAAGCCAATTAATTATAAATCCTTATTTGTACTGAAGGTAATGAAACTCCCCTGGATACTTTACTTGAATTTAAATTTTTGTTACCTTTTCAAACCCCATATGTGTACAGAGAGGTTGAAACTGCAGCACCTTAATAGAGAACCCTTTGTATCCAAAGACATGAAATGCTGAAATTATATGACTGGAATACCTGATTTTTTAGGGAAAAGCTTGCAGTCTTGTGGAAGATTTCAATGTGGAGAAATTAGGGTGCTTGACTAAAGAATTTATGTACAGTTCCATACAGTCATTTCCAAATTTTGGATCTATTTCAAAAAGCAATAGATGTATAGGATACCACACAGATAGCAGTTCATTGTCCTGCCAGTGTATTACATTTCAGCTTGCTCATTGGAATCTGAGATAACTTGTGACATTTTCAAGATGGTGAGGAGGTCTACATCAATTTTGTGCTTGTGCACTGAGGTGCTGTCTGCCTGTGGAAAGCAGATATGTGATAGAAGAGGAGCTGAGTTTCTGTGTTAGATTAGGAGTTACAGGCTTCTCCCCACTTGGGCCATTGACTGTCTTAAGCAAAGGTAATTAATAATTGCCTGTCTCAGAGCTGTCAGAATAAGGTATGTAATTCTAAACACTCTGAGACAGCAGATATATGCATGCATAAAGTAACTGCAGAAGATTTTTTAAAAATAGTTAGGAGTAAGAAATTAATTTCTGAAATCTTTAACAATCTCAGTTTTAAGGATGGGATTTTCAAACCAGTTTGGAAAATTTTGGTCACGGTATGTAAATGATGCTAAAAATATATATAGTTACCATCTCTGGCATTATCTGATTTGATCTATTAACATGCAAACCCTTATTTCCTTTGACTTTGAAATGTTTCTTCAGTCATGACAGTAATGAGACACAATAGGTCCTCAAGTCCCTCCTTTGGCCGATGGAAGAGTGTTTCTTAGTGTATTAATTTTTTTTTTTTTTTGGACAATCTGGGGAAAGTTTGCTTACCTCTGTGTGAATATGTTGTGCCCTTTCACATAGATAGTGACTAAAGATACATGTAAACACTGGAATGAAACAGATGTAAAGTGAGGTCTGAGTCCAGCACTTCCACTGGTGAACCACCCCAAGGTCCTTGTGTAAAGCCCTAATGATTTGTGCAGTGCTGACTGGTCATCAGCAGTGGCTTTTGAGTTCTGTGGCAAAATACTTCAGAAAACAGCAAAGCAATGGCACCTTTTTAATGCTCTGTATGTGGGAAAAGAGAAAGTTCTCAAGTGGTGAATTTCTTTCTTAAGACTTGAACCACATTTGCTGTGCAAGACCATTTTAAAATACTGCTAGAAATGCTTTATTGCCAAACAGGAGGAACAGGGACAGCCGTGAATGGGCAATCTTGCCTTTAAACATTTTTTTCCTAGCACCATTTTCTTTACCCATTTAAGTTTTCAGAAAGAGCAGAGAACCATAACCCTCATGCAATTCTTTGATGTAAATCGTGACAGTAAAAGCATTTTAAGATTTAATACGCACAAAAGCATTACCTTTTCTGTGTGTTTAAAGGTTCAACTAAATTATAAAATGGATTTAACTATCCAATGCAGGTGGGTGCTTTCAGTTGTTATTTCTGTTGTAAGCTATCAGGAAGTTAGAAGCCTAGAGCCTTCACAGATGCTTAAAGCTCATTTTTTTAAGTGTGTGTATAAAGATGAAGTCAATTTTAGTAGATCTGTGACCCTGGAGGATTGTCAAATTATAAACCTTGGATGAAATCAGTGCTATAATAAACATATAGTCAGAATATTGTATTATATTTAACAGTGCAAAAATAATAGTTCATTTCAAATGGCAGTGGTATGTTTTATCAAAAACTGATAATAATGGACATAAGGTTACAAGAATGCTGGTTTTATGGTAGGTCCATCTGTAAAGCCATCTAATGAAAAATTATTTTCAAAACCCTGCAAAATACATTTTGAATTTTCAGATTGCTATTACTACTTCTCATATCAGATTTTATAACTTTGTTATAAAATATGTGCTGGGCTGTTTGCCTGAAATTAGACCTGAAACTGTAAGTCTGTGTCAGTGCCATACACCTGGCTTCTGCATTATTATAATCTGAGCTTTGAGATGGAAACCAGCTGAGTATTCTGTTTTAGGGTACATCACTATTTACACAGCATATGTTTAGTAACTAACTTTTGCTATTTCTTTCTGAATACCAAATCAAGCCCACAGATCAACAGAAGTCAGTAACTTAAACCAGTTGTGTCTTACTCAAGCTCATTAAACTCCTTGAAAAAATTCTCATTGACTTCAGCATACTTGGAATATTGACTTTTAACTAAACATTGAGCAAAACTCTGCTGTGGTGTTTCTGAGACATGTAGATTGTTGCAAGCAGTTATACATGGGAGGTGGTTATGCCTTTCAGTGTGAATTGTTGCTTGGCTTAAAGAAAGAGAGGAGTTTGTTGTTTGGTTTGGTTTTTTTTTAATGCTCTGGGTCACCACAGCAAGACAGCTAAAGGGTGCTTAAGATTCAGAAATAACATATGGCAGTTGCTGGGGTTAAGCAACAAAATGGGTTTGATTGTACACACTTAGTCATCTGTTGGGTTACATCCCATCATTTCCAACAGAGGAGCCAGAGAGAGAACAATTGGGTGGAAAAGATATAAACAAAAGAGTTAGAGATGGCCCTGAGGCTTTCCCAGATAATTGGTGTTTGCATTTTGGATACACATAGATGCCATTCCCTCTTATTTGCGTGCATTCATTATGCTGCACTTCACAACATTTACTCAAGTGTGTTTACTGCATGAAAGGATCAGGACAGGACAGGTAAAATTTTTGTCACTTCCAGATGTTAATCTGTCTGCAGAAGTTTCATTAACTGCTACTGTTAGCTGGTTTTGATCTGATTTTTCTCTCCTTTTAAAAAATAATATGTAAGATCTGAGCAAAGCAAGTACTGTATATCTTCAGCCCATTTAATTGGAAAGAAGGTGTGGGCTTACAGCTTGCACATAAGTAATAGTCACTGTATTGTGAAAGCCTGTATTTGAATATGTGGCAATGATGACAGAGCATATGTATAAGCCTATTTAAATCTTATTCACAAGATTCTTTGCTACTTAAAATGTTTTATGATATTTGCTGTGTTCTCATTTTCCTTACTAAAACATTCTTTGCTGGTCCTTTTCTGAAAATTCTTTGAAGACATAATCTTTTACTCACCAGCAGTTTATAGTCTGTTGTGGTGACCCTTGACCTTGCTTCAGAGGTAAGTCTGAAGCTAAGAAGGCCAACAGTAAATAAACCATACTGTCCCAAAATAGTGTTTAATGATAAAGCAGAGGAGAAATAATGTTTGTACATGAAGAGGACATGTTTCTCCCCCATTCTCACCTGCTGCCTCCCTTCCTGCTCAAGACTGCATGTTCTCTTCTCCTGCCTATGGCCAGCACTGATGCTCACCAGACAGCTGGATTGACTCAGCTTGCCCACCTTGTCAGTAATCATTTCTCTCTGGTTGTCACCCTGGTTTCTGCTGTATTGAATTACATTTGTTCAGCAAGGTGGCTGATGGCTATCCAATTTTGGAGAAGACTCCTGGTGGCAAAGAGAGTTATAGGAGCACTGTGACAGAGTTACAGAAGCAGGTGACAGAAATAAATAGAACAAAACATAATTCTGTACTGTATCATGTGACATAAGCCTTCATGTTTCCTCATGCATCTATGTGTAATGTTCTTTATTTTTTATGTAAACTAAGAAATGCAGAGTATTTCATCCATACATCACACATCAGTTTTTGATGTTATCTGTCTGCACATCTGTTTATTAATTCTTATTTTCATTTTCTGTTTTTATGTGCATCAATATAGGAACTTAATTTATTGTAGCAGTATTGAATCTAATTATCTTTCTAATAGAAAAAAAAGAGAATTTGAAAAATTATCAGTATTTTAGTAACTTAAAGTAAGCTTTCAGCTTGATTGAAAAAGTGAAAAGATGTGAGTACAAGAGTTACTAGCATGAGCTTATACAGGTAGCTTAGAGTACCACGTGTGCTGCAGTATTTTTTCCCAAGTACAGTTTGATGATGGTTGGAAAATTCATGCATAGTAAAATGGTGTTTCTAGGACCCAGCTGAGAAGCAAATGAGGTAAGAATATCTGTGAATAAGCCATTTTCTGCTGGTGTAGGTTTGCTGACCCCTTGGAGGTGATACAAAGGGAACTTGTATCTGGAGCTACAGATATTGTTGGAAGCTTAACATCAGCAAGGAGCCCAGAAGTGCTCCTAAATCAGGTCTGAATTGACAAGTTTCACTGAGACC
Organism: Notiomystis cincta; assembly: GCA_013398075.1. NCBI lineage: Eukaryota > Metazoa > Chordata > Aves > Passeriformes > Notiomystidae > Notiomystis > Notiomystis cincta. The sequence goes on along the minus strand of VZRX01013343.1, from coordinate 365,854 downwards.
ACAAATTCTTTTAAATGTGCTTCCTTTTCCTTTTCCTCCTCCTTGCTCAGCTGATCTTCCCATGCAATGGAGTATTTTTCAAACATTTCTGTGACTCACAGTGTAGGTGTCCTTTTGCTGATACTCAAGCTCACATTATGTGATCCATGCACCCACATATTGCAGATGTATGGCAGCTGTTAGAATTCATCTCCTTGTGATGCCTTTAATCTAAGCCCTTTAAGTTGGCAAATGGTTCAGTTTGGATTTTTATTTATCTTAAAACTCCCCACTTGCCACTCTTCAGAACAGTTTAAAATATTACAATTTTCAAATTATTCCATTTTATGAAGTAAATCATGTTCCTTGTCTGAAGTTCCCAGCTTTGTATTTTAGTTCTGTAACTTTTCCTTGGGAGCCTATTTACATGATTGTATCCAGAGATAGATAACGTGTGGGAAAGGGTTATCAGTTGAGATATTTGTATTTGTATACCTGTAAAGTGAATTCAATGTCTCTAGATTAAGGGGTTTTTCTTATCGTTTGCTCTCAGTTTTTTAATCTGCTTTGAATGTTTTTAATTAATTTGTTTGGCTTGGGATGCTCTTGAGATATTAACAGAACATGGGTATTCTGTAATTTCACATTTATTTCTGCATTGTGCATGAAAACTAGAGCAATGCACAAGTCTTATCTCTGAGCTCACTTGGATGTAATGATAATTTAATGACCAAGTAATCCAACTTTGGAAATTACTAATAAGCAGTTATTTCTGTATTTTAAAACCATGCCAGAGTATTGTTCAGAGAGAATAATCAAGCACAGATTTCTTCTACTTTTTGTGCAGAATAAAAAGCCACGTCCTTTCTGTTCTTCAGATGCTGTATAAAAAGCTGTCTTTCTATTCCAAAACAACATTTTTTATCACTTCTTCCAACTTTCCATCACTTATAGTCTAGGTTTTAGTCCCTTCCTTGCTTTTCCACAGTATCTACAGGTGCTGTTATCAAAATACCAGTTTAATCCCATATAGGTAAATTAAAACTGCATGTCAAAACTTCCTTGCTAACTCTTCTTCTTCCCCTTATGTGTTTTCCTTGGGATAAACATTTGTCATTCTTCTCTTTCTCCTAGGAACTTTTTATAGATTGTATGATATAGTTACAGTATATTACACTTTCTAAGGTATACATTAATTTGTGGGAGAACTTTCTAATGAATATCTAGATATCAGTAGGTATTGGTTGATTTTCATATTACTTTTATAACAATTAACAATTTACCTGGTGCCTGAAGGTGAAATTTTATTGTTTGAGCCTCAAAGGACTAATAGCTTAAGTGCAATTCTAAAAATCGTAATGAGCAGCAGAAAGTGTAATGGCTAAGAAAGGAGGATGGTAAAACAATAACTACAAGGTGACTTATTGCTCTTAAATCACCTGAAAATTAAAAATGGCGGATACTGTAACATTGCATGTCCAGTATTCAGTGAATATTAATTAAAGGAAAGAATGTAGGACATCAAAATTTTTTTCAATTTTCATCACAATATTGCAATTTGCAATAATGGATCAGTCTGTGCATAATATTTTCCTGATAGATTTTCTTCAACAGAGCCCTATATCTAATGCTGCCCAAAATTATCCCTTAACACATATTGTATTTGTGGATATTAAAAAAGTGTGTGTGAAGACTGGTTTTACCCTTTCCCCTAAGGATTGGTTTTTAATTACTAACAGAAATTATACAGCTGTTAATATTTTTATTATACAACTGTGGAGAATTACATGGGAGCTGCATTGCTAAAATTGTAACAGGACCCAGTCTTCTTCCGGTTACATCATTGTAAACATGAAGCACAGACTTTAGGAAGTTAGCTCCAGCTGCAAATCCATGTACCTGCAGAATACAGGTATTCTTATTTAAAAAAAATCACAAATGAGTACTGACACTCTATATGATCTCCCTAAACTAGTTGGCCACAAAAGGACAATGAAAACGAATTTAATTCAGGAAATACACAGTCCCCTTTTTCTGCTGAACAAATAAAGCATTTCATTGACTTCCATATGGTTTTGTGGTTCCCCTTCCCCCCTTACTTTCATATAAAAGAAGACGGCTTTTATGGAATTTCCGGGTTTATTGCTGTATTTTTTAAAAAATGAAAAGCAATTATTGCGAAGGAAAAGCGTAACAGGAAAACAGATCCGAATATTCTGAGCCTGAGTGCTGGTGGCTCTATTTGAATAAAAACAAACCCCAAACCTTCCTGTGGCCACAGTCTCATGCCTGCTTTTGCTTGAGCATTGTTTAAACTCTGAGGTTACTGGGAGTACTGTAAAACAAATGATGCCAAAAGTGAAATGACAGCATATTTTTCTCTGAAAAAAACTACTCCCCACTGTTGTTAGAATCTCCCCGCCCCTTGTCAGTCAGTTAATGGCACAGAGTAGCTAACAGTGCATTAGGATCCTGGCAGGCTTCATATCAGATAACAAATGGCTTTAGTGACTTCTCCACTAATGACCAAATTCCTCTAACATATTTATTGGGCTTTTGAAAACTGTTATTTTCTTATCCTTGTGCTTTCAAGAGTTTAAAGTGTATGCTTACCTAGTTCTGCTTCCTTTTCCAGTCTTCATTCCTTCTCCCTAAGTGTGAATTTTACCCCCTCAGGCCAATATGTTCATCTGAAGTTCCCACACGGCCTTTTACCATGTTTTACTTGTCCATAATATATTTTTTGACTTCAGGTAGTGTTTGATGTTGCAGGTAATCTACATTCAGAGAAAAATCAGAAATTGTGGTACCTTTCATATAACAAGAGAATACATTTATTGTGGGTGTTTTCTTAATGAAAACAATAAATACTTTTGAGAAAGGAGCCTTTCTGAGAAGGCTGCTTCATTTAGGCAATTGTTTCATTTATAGGCCTGTTTTACAGTTGTTTGAGAAACTTGAAAAAATGCTATTTTTAGAATATGGGTTGTGGTCTGCTGAGACTGACAGAAAATTATAACTCGTATTTTGGATGGAAAAAACCAGCACACCCTGCATGTTAAATGCTTAAAACAAGTAATACAATTATCTTGCTGAACTATGGATTATACTTTGAGACTGTGCCACTCTATTTCTGAGTGCCACAATGTCCATGTCAGAGACCCCATAGCAAAGGGGGGGTGCAGTTACCTCCAGCTTAGAGGGCTGGGCTGGGGCCTCTGCTGAGCCTGCTCATCAGCTGCAGGGTGCTTCTGCCACATCTGGCTTCTGACTCAAGGGCTTATTTATTATTGTTGCTCCTTCCAGCCAGCTAATTAGCACACTGGACCATTTGTGGGTTTTTATTCTGATTCCATGTCTTTTTCCGGCAGAGGTAACTGCAAACAGATGATGTGCACGCTGCAGTTAAAGTAGTCAGGTCCTGGGGTGAGACATCTGATCATGTGGGCTCACTGAGGTGCTGCACACAGCTGTCCTGGGGTGGGATGATGGGTTTCTTAGAGACTTTCTGAGAGATTGGAGTGTCTCACTTTACAGTTTAGTCATATCCACCCTTTGAAGCGGGCTGCAAAAAGGAGACAAGGACCCTGTAATCTCTTTATTTCCAGGGAGATAGTTGACCTTCCCCATACATGTCATAAAACCTCCCAAGAGAAATAAAGCTGAAGTAACGCTTCTGAGCAAATGTTCAGAGTGATTTAGGGACCTAGCATCTAAGGCTCAATGAAATTCAGTGCAAATCTACCAGATATATTAAAGATGTAAGGATGATGGATCATCTCTGTTCATAACAAGGCTTTGTTTTCAGCTGTTTATAGCTTTGACAACTTTAAATATATGGGCAAATACTTTTAAGGCAAGTATTTGCTTTAAGCAGAAATTTTAGAAAAAAATCAATCAAATTATGTTTCATTTATTCAAAAGAATGAAGATGAAATGGAGACAGGCATTACGGTGCTGGATAAAATGAGGAGAGTCTTATGATGGTTTCACTATGAAGCTGTGACAACTCTGTTTTAGGGCAGAGTCTTCAAATTTGGCAAGGGAATGCTGGAGGGTCAGCAAAATGCTTTTCACTCCTTCCCTGTGAAAAATCTTCTGAAATTTGAACAGGATATGAGCGTTGGAAAGTCTCAGTTCACACAAACTTTCTAGACCTGGAGACTAGAAAATAAACTACCTGTAATTATACCTGTACTGAACACACTCCAGTGCCTGGGCTTGCTTTTTCCAGCAACCAGAGGTCACTGTCACACTGGACATGGTCACTGAGAAAATTAAGGCTCTGCTCTGAGCAACAGGATTTTTCTTCCTTAGGCCTGGTTGGCATTTGGGGGAAACAGCATCAATGAAACAATAAAGGGGTTGTAGTTTAGAGCTCTGTTGAGAATGGAAACTGCGTTTACAGGAAAGCTGGGGCTAAAGAAATGGGTAAGTGAGAAAAAAAATTAGGTCTTGAAACTTGAGATGAGAAGTCAGAAGGAGTGCCACCAGTGGGAATTAAGTTATAATGTTGATCTTAGCCCTTTATAGTAGGGCCATACCAGGAGTGGAAAAGAAAGCAGTTGAAGCTAAGTTTTGGGAACCCGAATCTGGTAGAATAAATGTCCCCAGAGCCCAAGATATTTGGATAAATTAGGAAATTGCTAGGAATCTTTGTTATTGAACTAGAGGCTGAAGTGTAAAAAAAAGGCTGGCTGAGGCATGACAGACAGGGAAGGCATTAACTATGGCTCCCATGGTGCCTGGCCACTGTCACCTGAGCAGCACTCAGCAGCCTTCCAGTTTGCTGAACTGACACTGCTGCTCTGGGGAGTGCCTCTGGCCCTGCTCCTCCTCACCTTTCAAGCACAGGACCCCTCTTTATACTGACAATGGAGTTTCTCTGCTGAGGTGATAAGAATATTCTGCAATCGAACAAAAAGGATGAGAAGATTTTTCCAAACATCAGATTGAAATCCTAGCTAGGCTTTGTAGGATTCTTCTCAGTCATGTTGCTTTGAAAATTTGTGAGGGAAAACAATTCAGTTTAAAAAAAAATTAAAAATCAATGTACAGGTAATTTTTCTGTAGCTTCAGGCATAGTCTTGACACTATTTCCTAATTTAATATAAGTCTAGTTCACCCACCTATTTCTCTACTAACACAGTAAATAATCCAGTGCTTCACAATTTGGCCACATATCCGTAGAGGTCAAAACATCATAAAACTTTTCCCCTTTGCATAGTAATTGCCTTCACTTGTGAATGGTCAGTACATCCAGCTATAGAGACCAACCTCTAATGCCAAATATTGAAAGCAGAATTCATGCACGCTTTCTTTAACTTGCTGTTCTGCAGAAGCAGTTTATTTTCCCCTCAGAAAAGGTAGATGTTGATTTTACACAGCAGAGTATTTTGACTACTACATTTAAGTTTGTGCGTAAGTCACGGATAATTTGCCTTTCAGTTAACCTCATTCACTGTGTGAATATTGCAAACATTTTCTTTTGTAAACTCTTGCATTTGCAAGAGGATCTTGAGGCCCCTGTTGGGATTCATTTGGATCTGCATGTAGATAGTAATGATTCAGAAGAGTGTAAAAATAGGGTAGCTCACAAAGCTGTCTCTGCATAAAACACCACTGGGATTGTATCTTGTAAAGAAAGGGGAGGAGTTGCAGAAAAATAAAAGCTCCCTTATGGGTATTTAAATCATGGGTTTTGCCCTATTCTTACTTTGTTTTCTAAATGCCCTTTTCTACTGTCTGGTGCCTAACACTTAGTGAAGAGTGAGTGTGATTAATTTTTCTTCTTGCTTTGCATTTTTCTTACTCCTCTGCTCTTTACACACATTTCTCTCACTTCATTGCCAAGGGCCCCACCTCCACTTCCCACCTCCTACCTGCTGGAGGAAAAGAGGATCCAGTTTTCACAGTTTTCTGTCTATTGGCAGAAAGTCAAAAGTACCAGTCAGAGCATGTCTCTTAATTCAGAAGTATGGAAGAGCTACAAGGATGAACAGCTGCTTTGGAGGGAAGGGAGGTGCTTTAAAGGACAAATTTGTGGAAGAATTTCGGTCTTTCTGAAGCAGTTAATTTCAGACAGCCATTCTCCAGGCAATTGGTGCTCTTACCTTCACAAAATATTTCATCCTAATAATTCATTTAAGAAAGGAAGGGTTGATGGGCTTTTTTTTTTTTTCATGTTGATAAACAGCTTCAGTGGTGGTAATTTCTTGGATGGTATACCAGCTGGCCTTTTACTTCTAGGACAGGCACCACTGCTGTGGAAGAGGAGGATTTTCTCAGAGTGCATCAGCTTCAGAAGTTTCTTTTTCAGGAAGCTTACTCTTTAAGAAGGAGTGCAGTTGTTGTTCTTTTGCCTTTTCCCCCTTGCCTTTGGGGCATTGGCTCAATAGTGTTCAGCAGAATTACAGTATGTTACTTTTTGGTGACAGACTCTAAAATAAGATATATTTTTAATTAGATGACATACTGATGTGAATCAAATCCTGTTCTAGCTACAACTGTCAAAACTTTCAAATAATAATGAAACTACTTTCAGTGCCAAGATACTCATGATATGAGAATTTGAAGAGTGAAATTTCAAAAGATGAGGAGCATGGTTGGAAAAACTCTGGGCAGTGTTTCTCAAGAGTGCAAAATGTCATTTAAAAAGAGTTGAAAATTAATCCAAAAGAAGTGAGGCAAAACAAGAATTAGGTTGGGCAGATCATTTGAGAAGAATAATGTGTTAAAGAATACATGGTTATTCCTGTGAGAAATAGAGAAAAAACAAAGTAGAAGCCTCTTAGCTAGAAATATGCTATACACTTAATTCCAACAAAATAGGTATGAACTAGCCTCCTTCCAAGATCAACACAGACCAAGAGGAGGACTTTTTGGACTGTGCAGAAAATAAGATGTAAACCATTTGGCTTTTTCTTATATTTATCATATTAGCACTGAAAACTGCCTCCTAAGCAGGCCAAGTAAGTTATAGAGTTTTGTCTGAGCCCGTATGACTCGAGTCTTAAAACATGTTGAGTGTAATGCCTAAAGTAAACCTGATGTTCGTGTGCTGGTGATGTGCAGTGAATGTTGCCTACTTTAGTCACCTGTGTTAGTGCCCCAAGCATGGCCAAATGCTGCTGTCCTTGGCAAGGTAGACACTCCATCCCAGTGACCTGTCCCAGTACTCCTACATCTTGTTGCACTTTGACCTGTGGATTAGAACTTGTGTACCAGCAAAGCATGAAAATATGGCAACTAGAGGACAGGACTGACTCCCTGAGGGACAGGATGGTACAGTTTTTCAGGGTGTACCTGCACTTACTGTCTGTTGTTTTCCTAAAGATGTCATTTTCTATCAATCTGCAACGTCCTCCCTCGTAGATGGATCTTAGAACTCTTGAAAGCAAGAAATACTTTTTATTCCTTATTTATGTAGCTGCTTTGAAGATCCTGGAGTATAGGAGGACTTCTTGGTGCTGTAGTACTTTAATTAGTAACATACACAGTACTTTGTTTAGCTGCTCTAGAATATTTTTGAATCTCTGTGATGGGGGAGTGTTATAGTTTAAATCATTACAGCTGCTGTTATTTCTGAACTGCATTTCAGGGGCAGTGCGGTAGTTGAAACTCTCTAGATGTTTCTCTTCATTAGTGGTGCTGCACTGGCTCTAAGAGCCTTTTGGGGAGTGTAACAGGTGCCAAAAGGAAAAGACTTGCTGCTGGAATTACAGAGAGTGGGCAGGCTACTGGGAGACAGAGGTAATTATTTTTTGGTGTAAATTTCAGATATTAGAAGTGGATTTAGTTTTATTAACAATCTTCCTTCTCCTTACTAAGCTGAGATACTTTGGACTGTCACTTGTTCTTCTTCAGGAGACAAAATACTGAATTTTTATTTTTGTCAGCATTCTAAAAATCTTGATTTGCACTACAATATGCTGAGGAAAGAATCTGAAGCTCATGTAAGACTGTATAAGCTGGCAGAAAAGAAATACTGTAATCAGCACCAAATGTGTTTTCTCCCATGTTAGTTATTTTTTCAGTCATAGATTCCTGAAGTTTGACTTTGAAAATAAGATGCTACTATTACCCAAATGCTGTGAGCTTTTCCCAGGCTCTGTTTGCTGTTTTGCTCCCTCCCCAGTGCCTCTCCTTATTCTGTCAGCTCAGTGCATCTGAGGGGCTGCCTAAGCTGAGCTGGCCAGCTGCTCCCACTTCAGCTCAGGCTTTCCTTTGCCTTCCACACAATGAAAATGAATGATACACCTCGATGCTTAGAAGGTGCAGGCTGCTCCTAGGAAAGCATGGACGAGCTGAGTGCATTCAGATGGTTCCACAGGTTTCCAAGCAGAGGACACGGGCCCTGCCCTTGAATTAAAGCTGTCCTGCTGCCAGCACAAAGTGCTGTTAGTGATGAGAAAGGCTCAGGAGTTTTGTAGCAGCAGCTGCTGCTTAAGGAGATGTGTCTTTCAGCTGTGTGAGGAATCTCTTCCAGTCAGCAGCTGATTGATGCAGTGTGGAGGCTTTTGGGACAAATGGCTGATAGGATGAGAGGCAGAGTGGGCTAAAAGCACATACAGGGTTATTAGTTTGCTCCAACCAACATCTGGCCTGCTTTAAAAGGTGTTTGAATGCAACCATTGTATAAAACAGGACTAATTTTTTCATCAAAAACACATTCCTGGCATAGTGGCCTAGTTTCCTCCCCCTGTTCTGATTTGTTTTTTACTGAACTGTGAAGCTCATGGTGTGGGTGGGACGAGGTGTTGATTTTCTTACCCATGTGCACATGCTATTTTTAATTTATTCTTTTGGGTTTGGTTAATGCATTTTGGTTTTTTCTCCTTAGCCGACAGGTATTTTGATGATTTTACAGTTTCATGAGTCTAAGTTAAGTGAGGGTCAAAAATATAATATATTCCTAGTATTTCTAGAGTAGGATTTTCAGCTCAGTCTTTGCTGCAGTTATTTGTATTTCCATCATATTTTGAGAGAATAAAAATAACAAATTCACCTGTTATTACCTGTACAATACATATTTAATCATAACCAATGAAAATGAAATTATATTTTTTCTGTATTTGAATATGCCATGGTGTTTGAGACTCTCGAGCACCACACACCATCTGCTTTGGCAGCAAGTTAAACAGGCAGACCTGTGAACAAGTTCAGAGACTACGGAGGGATTTTCAGATGATAGACAAGCTAGCCAGTTTGTAGTTTTTCTCACATTTCTTTCCAGAATTTTTCCTTGGAAAACATTTCACAGTGCTTATGCCTCTCTTTGACTCTTTCCACAAGTATTTCTTCCTTGTTTGTTTCATTGTCAATGAAATTTTCATTTGTTTTGGTTTTCATCTCTGTGCCTGCAGCACTTCCCTTAAGGATTTGGAAATTTTCATCATTTCCTAATATTGTAAAATTTGCATATCAGTGTAAGAATCCATATATAGAGTACTCAGTAGGTAGGTAGGATCAGAGAACTGAATTTCAGTCCTCTGTATAATTGGTAGTGCATTATGCATTCCAATGTATTAAACATTAAATTTCTCTCTATCATTAACAATTACTTCTGTCATAGGAAGATATTAATTCAAAAATAATTTCTAGATGATCACTGTCTAGCACAACAATGTCCCACATATCTGCATCAACTTGTGGATTTTCCTGATCCCAAATGGAATGGCATCACAGTATTAAGGGATACAGAAAAGGCAAAGTAGACTGGGGTCTGACTCTGCCTAATGGTGGTCTTCCCTGTTAGTTGACAGCAGCTACATGTGTAAGCCAGGAAAGATTTTTGAAACAGAAAACCTTAAATAGCTTGTACTAAATATCAGAGTGTTTTTGTTTGTTTGCAAGGCTGTTGAATTTCTAAGGCCAATATGCAAATATGAAACATTTCCTGTAATACACACTCTTATGTGATACTTCAGAATCAGAGATTAGGTGACTTTACAGTGATCCTTTCATGATGTCAGTCTGATTTCTTGCTTCACATTCTGATCTGGTTTGGGACAGTTTTTTCTTTCTCTGGCTACTTTATATCCTTATTGACTTTTTCCAAACAGAGAATCAGGTACTCCTCTAAATTTTAACATCATCTTAAAGACTCTGGATTGCAGTATGTCCTGGGAGGTTTGTAACAGATTTCTTCATATGCCATTTATGTAATTTTATTAATTCTTGGCATTTATGTAATTTTATTAATTCTTTTAGCCTTGTGGAAGAAAGTTTATGATCTCGTTTTATACTTGTTTTGATGTGATACAAAAAGAAATGTTTCACATTGACAGCAAAATAGATGTTTTTAATAGGATGTCATGAAGTATATCTGGATTGTTAAAGTTGCAAGAGCAAATACATGCTGTAGGCTTTAGGCACCTGTTTAGAATACACTGTGGCTCTGGCCTGCTTATGTATTTTGTTTATGTAAAGTTTCGCTTGAAAGAATCCCTTTAGAGTTAATAATGTTTTGTAACCACCTGTGGCTTTGAAGTGCAAATGATTTGACCAAAAGTGCCCTTGAAGCAATAGTGAATGAGAATGTGGGGACAGTCTGGAGTGGGGACAGTCTGGAAACAAGTGGAATTGCTTCTGTACAGGGGATGCCAATGATTTCAAAAGAAAATTGAGGGTAGGAAAAGGGTTACAGCTGCACATCAACAAGTCAGGAGGAAGTTACCTGTTGGTTTGTCTTGGGACAGTAGTGCCATTCTACCCTGCAATCTGAAATGGTTTAGTGGTCAGTGTAAGTGGATGTCAACACAGTCTATTTCTCCTTGGCTGTAAGCAATCCGATGTAGTTCTTACTCAATGTGAAACATCCTGCAATTGAAATTATATAGAGAGTCCAGGTTTTACCAAAAAACCTTTCCAAATTCTTTCTGACAAAAAGTCCAAGTCAAGAAAGCACACTACTCCCATAATACTCTAGGCTGCTGCTTAGCAGTGCTTTTTATCTTACTCCTTCCAGTTTTCATTTTAGACATTTGAGTGACTCTTTCAAGAAACAACCACAAATTGTATGCAGTTTTCATTTACACAGTGTAACAAACAAATAGCAGTGTTAAAGAATACATGGTTTGTACTACAAAAGGTAGTACTACTACAAAGGTAGTAATTTAAAAATGCTTATTGCAATTTTTCCTTGTGTAAGTAAAATCTATGCCTAGAAACAAATGTTCTAGGAAACCAGGCTGGGAACATTTCTCTCACTAAATTATTTGTTCAAAAAGTTGACGTTGATAATGGAATTGATCAAAGCTTATCCATTCCCTTTCTCTTACCAAGGATTTACATTAAAATAAAGCTCACCAGCAGCTTTAGTTCTGTATGTGTGGACTGTTTAAATGGAACTCAAAACACAACATCAAACCCTCAATGTTGGACTCTTAAGGTTACATTACTGTGTATGATACATACAGTTGGTGTGAGGCTTGGGAGGATTCAGAGCAGCACTCTCACCAGGTCAGACAGTTGTCATTCCATGAGGGCCCTGGCAGGGGACACTCACTCTGGTGGGCCATGGAGAACCATGACTGCTGGTAGGGGAGGTAGAGCAGCTGTAACTCGGGATAGCTTCAGCCCTTTCATTCATGAGAAATGTAGGACAACTTAGTCAGCTGGCACAAGGTGATGCTTTTTTAAGGCTACATTAATTAATGCCAAAATATTGGCCCGATACAGAATTGGCTCAGGATCAGAGGAGAATGAAAGGAATTTACTGTGTTCATCTGTATGTGCTCTGTATTAGTCATATAAATTGTATTAATAGTGCTTGACATATTTATATTTTTATATTGAAAGGATAGATACCTCTAGAGTAAGTTACTGCTGTTACTTTATTTCTCATATGTAGGATGTTTTATTTCCATAGATGGAATGAACTGAATTTGCTAGAAGCAGTTGACTATTCTATGCTCTATCAAGTTATTAAGCATCTGCTTAGATATGCATTCTCTCCCCATATCACCTCCTTCAGTGATAAACCCCAAACAGAAGTCTTGCCACATTATGAATTTCTGTTCTCAACATCTTTTTCTGTATTTTTATTTCTACCTTTCAGTTCCTACTAAATACATGATCACTTATTTGAATGTGTGATCAACTTGTTTGTAACAATACATGTGCCAGCCCTGGGATACCTTTTGATGTGCAGGAGATAGTGAGAAACAGGTGTTTATTCATATCCACATTCCAGGAGTGTGGCCCTCCTGGAATGCCTGCATCTCCATAAGCTCCTGCTTTGCAAATTCCTGCTGTCTCTTTGCAGGAGCAAGTCAATACAGACCAGATGTACTCCATTTAGTCTTGCTCCAGTAGAAATCAGATAAATTAGCAAAGATTTCACTAAAACCGTGAGGAACAGTATTCTGCACTTTTTCTAGAGACTCTCCTATTCCACTTTTTCAACCAGATGTTCCAAAGTCAACCACAAAATTCGAGTTTAAAGATAGTCATGTACTACATGTGGGATTAGTCTTACTAGTTTTTGTCTTCTAAAAAATAGGACTTCAATTTCAGAGAGGAATTAATTCTTCTTGTATTAAGGTCCTGTCCTGCTTGGTTTAAACTGCTTCACAGTTTCCTTTTTCTCTTGGTATGGACTGTTGACGGAGCCTAGATGCCTACCTCAGGCTAGATGCCTGGAGTATATTTTTGGAGGAAAATATCTGGTTCCTAAACACTGCCAACTTTAAGTGATTAGCCATATTTATTTCCATATCAGACAAACTGGTATGGAATATGCATAGAAGTATAAATGAATTAAATATGCCTCTATAATCAAATATGCAAAAATAAGAAATATTGCAGCAAGGTTATTGTATTATATATTATTTGATATATTCTGTTGCAATTAGTTGGTGCATTTATTGCTCTGAGCCCTCAGGTGTGGGAGCAGCAGAGGTCACAGAAGTGGGCGGGGAGTGTGTGTCATTGTGGCTGCGGCCGTGCTTTTCCATAGGTGCTCTCCTGTGTAAATGCGGGCTGTTAGTGCTCCCCTCCTGCATCCTCCGTGTCCTGGAGCTGTGGGATGAGTGACCCACAGGGTGTGGGATGGGAGGTGATGCTGCCTCCTGCCCCCCAGGGTCAGTCACAGCACGTCCTGCTGTCCCTGACTCTCCCAGTGCCCTGTCCCGAGCGCTCCCTTCCCGGGTTTCGCTGAGCTCCTGCGAGTGCTGGCCTTCTCCTGCCTGCCTTGGACTGATCTGCATGCCTGGCAAAGATGACAGTCTTCGAGAAAGCAGTTCATTCCACCCAGTTCCACATAAAAAAGGATTAGTGCAGAACAAAGTTTTGAATGGCAGTAGTGAAGCAATTGATCCAGCACAGAAACAAGCCAGCTTTCTAAGTATCTGCAAACGAGACACAGCATCAGATACTCATTAGTACCATAAGCTTACAATAAACTGTGATGAACATTTCAATTTGCTCAGCAGTGCCAAGGGGGGATGTGGTTGGTTGGTTGGTTGGTTTAGCTCCAGGCCTTACTTCCTACCTTAAACACAATTCTTCTGTTTATCTGCTGTCTTCAGTGGAGATATTTCTGCTTGCTTGTGGTACAGGTAGGGGAAGGCCAAACCCCAGAAACTGTAATGAAAGATCCAGCTGAAAACAGATGAATGTTTTTTAACTCCTTTGAGAGGAGAGGATTGTTATTTAGTTTTTGCATCAATACATGCTGCAGTTGGATGTTCTTGAGGGGAGTGAAGAGGATCTTGCTTGTACCTGATGTCATGACATTGAGTATCCTGCTAGTAAACAGATTTACTGAAGCACATTCCTAACCCTTTGGTGTGAATAGCTAATAAAAAATTCAGATTTTGTTAGGCTATTCCTGGCAAAAGGAAAAAAAGAGAAGTTTTTAAAATCCCATTTTCTTTCAATGAACTTAGGACAGCTTTCTATTTTAAAAAGGAAAATACCCAAATAATCCAGGCCAATTTCCTTGCCTACATCTCAACAATATTTTAGCCACAATCTTAGCATAAAATGTTTACTTATTCTGCATATTGATACTATTGTGGTTATTCTGTGATTCTGATGGTTTTTTCTGCAGTGATTTTCCAGTTTTGTTTCTGCTTCTTCTAGTCAACCCATTTTTCTTTGTCTATCATCTCAACAAAAACAATTTTCACAAAGTCATTCTGCCAAATTTATTTGAATCCCTGAAAACCTTACATTTGTCTTTGCTCCTAGCAAAACTCTATGCCTAGCTGTCTCTTAGAGATATACCTTATCTCTTAATTTAGATATATCTTCACAGAGACAACTTAGAACATATCAACCTTCTCTCTTAAGGGAAAAGGCAGTAATGAAAAATATGTTATAAGAATATTTTAGGAAAGGATATCTTCTTTCCTAATTGTTTTCCTCCTTACTTCTCAATATTTGATGTCATATGAAATATTCCCTCCTTATTTTAAGATTTACAACACATCACATAACAGTGGACTGTCTTTAAGGTCCCTGTGAAAAGTAGTTGAAAAAATACTTACTGTAAGTCAGTTTATATTCTTTACAGAAGATAAAACAGTTCTGCAGAAAAATGGTTTGAGGCCATCAAAGGTTTTGACAGCCCCTCATGTTCTGGCTTCAAGGTAGAACCATATACAAGGTCTGTCAAGAATATGACAAGAAGTGATGGCAAAAATGGTCTTTCAGGCAAAAAGAGAAGTGATTATATGGAAATACTTTCTTTCTTTGCCCTCTTCAGGCTGAGAGCAATTTACTCTTCCCAAAGATGAGTGTAGAGAGTAAGATTAAAGGGCATCTTAAAGCTTGAAAATGATGCTGCTAGAAAGTAGAAGCATCAGTAAGAGCATGCAGGTACAGAAAGACAAAAATACGATAAACACTACTTCTGAAAGGCTGCTGTTTTAAAGGGACAGAACAATTCCAAACAGCTTGCACAGGAGAGGTGGATACAGAGGCCCTGCATCTCCTGGATCCACATGAAGTGCTTCAGGGTTTAAGAGAGCATTTCTGCCTCAAGGGGTCCCTGGGCAGCCTTGGAGTGGACTAGGCCATGTTGTGTCTGTCCTGGCTCCCTAAAAACTCCACAGTCACAGTGACAGGAGAAAAGAGGCCAGCTCCTTCCAGCCAGGAACAGAGAACAGACTAAAGTGACTTTACAAATGCTTTCAAGGAACGTTGAAAACAGGCAGTGGGGAAAAAAACACAAATCAACCCTGTTTGTTGCTTTAAGCCTTTGTTCTGCCTCCTGACTTCAAGTGAATAAATACATGAAGTTTGTTTAGAAGTGTTTGGGTTTCCCTGCAAATGCTGATTCTGACAGCTTTCCACAAAAAAGGTTCACTTGTGCCAAAGTCAGATTGTCTGGTCAGTTGTAAAAACAGCAAAAGAAACTTGAGCATGCCATAGATACTTAGAGGTGTTTGCACTGCCTGTTCCCACGAAGGGCACCAAGAGGGGTACATAGTGTACATAACTGGGGATTTGCACAAGTCCACTGGTTGTGCTTCAACATCATGCCTTCCCTAATTTTTATTGCCTCTCTTCACATGGTTTTGCTGTTCATTTAGTTGTTAGATTCTTCATGAACTCTGCTTATACAATGTGTATTCAATGACTGGAATATATATAGCTAAAACAATTAGATGATAACCATACTATCTACCTGTGGATTTAAGAAATTTCCTTAATTCTTGGCTTTCTTCCTGTGTCTTTGGGGTTGATCCATCCAAATGCACACTGTAGGTTTTGTGGTTTTGTGTTTTTTAAGTAAAATTTTTACCTAGTAACTGCTGAAGGACATGTGTGAGCCTCTCATGTTAACTGGAATGCCCAATAAACATGTGAATTTTGTTTTGCAAAGAATGGACAATGTTAAAATACAAGTGCATACTATTGTTTTAAAATGAGGTACATTCAGATAGGTTCCAGACTCAATGGGGAGCTTGCTGCTTGAACATCATTTCAAGGCTGATTATGCAGAACTGTCTTGTGCCCTCTGTATCACTGTGGCTGTTGTGTCATTGGAATTCGGAGCATGCTGACACAATTAATTGAAATACATGGTTCTTAATTTAATTATTTACAGAAACGTGTTGTACCACTCAATATCACTGTGAGCATTTTAAATACCATTTTTAGGATATAATATTTATAATGGCTTACAATGCAAGACACTTTATCACTTGCATGCTAAAATATGACTTTTACTGCAGTATTTTCATTTTAGAGTGTTCCTTGGGGATTCAAATCTTGCAAGCTTGTTTGATATGTTACAAAGTCACCTATTTTGCATTGTGGTATAAACAGTTGCTTTTTAGAGAATGCTTTTGTGGATTAGAAGTTGAAGGAATACAGTAAATTCATCTACATGATAATTTATATATATACACATTAAATATTATTTTAATATTTTATATATATATATAAAGATAAATTATGGTGAGGCACATTTAATCTATCTAGCTGAGATGAGATTTTTTACTGTAAAACCACAGACTAGAGAACCCATTTGCCCACTTTCATTCTTCTTTAATGTATGGAACATCTTTTTTTGGTCAAAGAGACACAGATGAAACTTAAGTAGTTCACCAGACTCTAGATCAGAGATTGAGACTTAAAAAGAGTTTTACTGCTGTTACTCAAGAATAATTATTAGGCAGATAATGCCAATACCATTATAGCCTGTAACAAGATAATGACAGTAACATAAAATGAAGCATTGGTGTAAGTATGGGATTTTGTTCCTGATAGTGAAGTAATATTAAACTGTCCAGGGATGGTGAGAACAAAGCCATCTGGTGCAATGTTTGAGAAGCCTCTCTGTGGGATTAAACAACTTGAGAGGTATACCAGTTTCATAAAATTTCAAACTTCACTTTCCAATACAACTTGAAATTCCCAAATGTATAAATTCTTAAGAAACAACCAAAACCACATTAGGATTCTTTATGTTCTCAGGGTGTTCCTCCAAAGCATTTGTCCTTACATTTACATCAAAATGAGAGATATTCAGCAAGTGATATTAAAACCCCACAATCCTCTGTTATCAGGAACCTCCAAGAACTGTAAGAATTTAAGGAGAAAACTTGTTTTAAGGACTATTCTGTTCTATACTTATTATACTTATAATGTAGGAAATGGTTGGATTTTTAACAAAGGATATCCTTTATACAGTAATTCCTGAAATATGACCTTCCCTCCTCCCCCAAAGAATTTATGTTCCTATGACCTATCTCACTTGCATTTTAGGTGTCTATATCCATCATTCTCATCCTCAGAACTCCCACTCAGCAGCTGTCTGTTTTGGCAGTGCTCATGTTCCGTCCATAGCCATTCCAGGTTTTTACATTAAAGATCTGTACAGACATGAAATTGTACCTCTGAGAATGCTCAGAAGCTGTGTTGGCTTCACTAAGTCAAGTACCTTGCCAGCAAGGTTTATTTAAAGGGCAGGTGAAATAAGCACCTGCCTACTTTAACAAAATTTAGAGCTGGAGGAAAAAAATCCCACCTTACCAGTGTTTCAGAATGAAATATTTATTATTCATCAGCAATAAGTATTTCCTTATTAAAAAAACCACCCAAAACCAAAACAAAAGCTAGCATGTTTAGTTTATCTCTTTTTTTATGTTATCAGAGAGTTAGGAGGTGAATGGGAGAGGTGAGAATAAAACAGTTTTTCTTGTTCTAAAAATGTAGACTAAATGGAGGGGTGTCAACAGAAGTCCCCAAAGTAATGCTCCATATGCCTGTGAATGATTGAACAGCTGTGTGGGCTGTCCTAGCATGACAGCCTTCTCAGAGCTACCTGAGGAGAGAGCTACTGGTGCCAGACAGCACCACAGCCCAAGGAAACAACTGAGCCTGACATGGGATGGGACACAAGGTGGCAGGCAGCTGCGTTAGGGACTCATTTGAGAGGAGACATGATGCTTCTTTTTATTGGATCATTTTTGTTTCTTACTTACATTAGTAGGACAAAATACAGAATGGCTCTTGGAAGGAATGGCTGGAGCACAATCGCCTGTGTCCAAAACGAATGCTATAATCTCTAGCCAGCAGAGTTATTTGTTTGTGTTTTCAGTGAGTCCCTTTCTTCCTCATCTGCTTCCTGCTCACAACTTCCCAAATCTTGAATTATTTTCTCTATAGTGGTGTGGCTGCAATGAGAGTATCCCATTCCTAATCCTTTACAGAAGCTTTTAGTCCCAAGGGGTGATTGTGTGGGAGGTGGAAGATATGGATTTAATTAAATTTACAGGCAGTGGCCCTTTAAAGTGAGTTAGTCCTTATCCTTCATTTCTAGTCTGTCATCCAAGAGACATGGTATCAACAGAATGTGTATTTTAAAAGAAAATATAGGACAGTGGATGAAGAGTTGCAGATGTGGAAAGCAGTCACTTGAGGAAGAGGGCCCTGTGCACAGGCAGCCATGAGGACCCAGAGAACAAACCTCAAATACTAAAGCACCATTTTGTCTCATAAAAGAAGGGGGTTTCATTGTCTTCAGAGGTAAATCATGGGTTAAAAAATTCTGAGTCGTGAATCACATATCTTTGGGGCTATTTTGGGGTGTGCTCTGGTCCTGTGCTGGGGTGTAGAAGAATCAAAGGTTTGGATGTCTGGTAGATGATATGCATGGGAGACTGCAGATTGAACACTGAAGGAAAACCCCCCCATCATAAGGTCCTCCCTTCATGAGACACTGCCTCTTGTCACATGGTGTGCAGCCAAAGCATCCACTAGAGGCATTTAGGCACCTTTTATGATACAAAGGAAGGGTGTTGAGAGCATTTTTAGTAGGAATCTAGAACCTTTTTCTTTCCATTGCAGGATCCTTCCAAATGTGGTTGTGTACAGAAGGTGAATATGAGACGCACCTTTCATTAAGAAATGAGAAAGATTAGAACATTGATTCCCATTTGAGATGAAAAGTCTTCTGTTGCCATAATTATGATAAGATTATTTTCTCCTCTTCATAGTTTAAGACTATTGACTGACAGAATTAACTTCATACATAAAATTAATTGTGCTGGATGATTGTAAATTTAAGTATTATTATAATCAGAATGGGCAGATATTCATTATGGGTAGTCCTTTCAATGTTGATCAAAGGAAAAAATGGAATCTCCTGAAATGGTATCCCAGTTGTATTAAGCTGCATTTTTAGTCTTCCAAGTCCTTGAAACACTGTATTTCTTAACCTGAAGAGGTGTAAGTACAGGCTGTCATCTGTGTGAGCATAATTTCATTTTCCTAATCTTCAGATAGGTAACAAAAAGCAAAGCAGTTGCACACACGACCATTACAACTCTCACATTCACCACAAAGACCTGTTTTAACAGAGATTAATGACAGTAAGAGTGTCAGATCACAACACTTGAAATCATTAGCTTGCTTAATGTTGTTGTGTTACCTGTAGCACCTCAGTGGTGTTCTAACTATGTACAAGACCATTACTGATATCAAAATCATAGAGCTGGTGAAAAACAACTTTTAAACATCAAAGCACAGAGAAAAATTAACCAGGAATTAAAATATCTTGTTATAAAATATGTAACTCAGAAAGCAGTGTATTTTGTTTAATTTGATTTGTAAAACTATTCTTCCACATGAGATGAAACTAGACAATTTAAATTAGTTATCTAAGCCTCAAAAAGTGTTGAAGACTCTATATTTAAAATTAGTTACAGTCTTATTTGCTACTGTTTTCTCATAAGGGAAAAAATATATGTCTTAATATTTTTGTATTTATATATATCAGAAATTTGCCTTTCCACACTTAAAAAGAAGTGCTGGCAAAGAGGGTTATTTTGATCCCTGGGCCAAGTTCTTTAATGCCAAATTGCAGTGTGGAAAGAATCTCCCTGTCCAAGTTATAAATCCATAAAATGAGCTTTGATGGAAAATCTGGAGTAGTTTCACAGTGGAATCTTCTCAGGTCCTTGTGAGGAGCCCCATTGCTGATTTGCAGAGGCAGGTGTTCACCCAGAAACGGTCTGTTTGATGGCAGGAGTGGCCTTTTGCTTGTGAACAAAAAAAGAACCAACAAAACAACTAGGTTTTTGTTCTCAAAATTATTTCATGCTTTCTACTCAGATTGTAGAAATCTTCTCTGTGTATCTATGTTGTTATTCTGGTGAGCCATAAAGGAAACCTATTCAAATTGAATTAATTTTTCCCTTTACAGGAAACTTAACTCTGCTTACTGTGGGTTTATTTATTAAAGTGAATGCAGGACTAGACATGAAACTGATCCTGGCAGTGACAAGACATTTATAAGACATAAGATTCACACAAATGGGGCCTGGATGCCCAGAAAACTAGAAGTGTGACTTTCTTTTTACTCTGCTTCATTTGGATAGGCATAGGTGCACTTTCCTAAATCAGCTGTTTCTTCTGAGGGAGATCTCTTTAGCCAGAAACTGTCACAGAGAGCCATGTTTCAAGCTTTGGGCAGGTTTGGATGTGGTGTGGGTGCACAGTCAGGAGAGACATGATTTTCATATATTTCAGTTAATTTATTTGTGTTAGAGAATTCGAGCACTGTGCTTTTGATCGAGTTGCTTTCTTTGCACATCACCACTATCAAGACCAAAGCATTTCCTCCACTTGCATGTGTCCCTACTATAGCAACACACCACCTTATAGAAGCATCTCTTTGTGTATCTCATCACACAGGACAGTCATCAGCTCTTTGTGTCACAGACTCCGTCCCCCACCACTTCTGGGACATACCTATGTCAACACCAGCAGGAAGGGTTGCTGTAGAGTTTGGCAGTGAGAAGCCAGAATCTAAGGCACACGTGTTGGAGTGTTTACTTAGATTATTTCTCATTTTGTTGCCTGGACTAAATGCTGGTGATTGAATTGAGTGCATTCAGTGTGCTCTTGAAGCACATCTTTCTTTATTTTTAATATGTGAAGGGGATGTCTGAGAGAGCTCAAGGGATAGGAGACTGTCTTTAGAATCACACTCCTTATCTGAACTAAAATGTTGACACCTTCTAAGTGATGTTTCTAAGTGTAACACTTAAGCCCAGTGGGTAATCCTGGTTTTTCCTTACTGTAATAAAATTATCTGAGATATTAGTTTCAACCAATGTTTTATGCAAAAGCTGCGTTGAATAATAGGTCCTGTATTTTATTGTACTTTAACTAAATGGATGCTGAAATGCACTTTAAAGACTATATATATATATATATATACACACACACACATATCTAAATCTATATATTTATCTATATCCATATCTATATCTAAGAAATAGTTCCAAAGTTGTATGAACAAATACATGGCATATTTATAATATAAAGTCTCAAGGTCGACTGCTTTGGAGCATTGCCTTGTGTGGGTGGCACGTAATACTGTCTCCTGATAATTCAGGAAGCTCGAGGCCAGTGTTAATAACTGTGGTGCTGTTGCTCCCTTGACAAGGACCACTTCCCCACAGCACAAGGCTGTAGAGAAGCAGCTGCCTGTTCAGGGTCCCTGCAGCTTCAGGACGAATATCTGGCTCCTTCCAGTGGCATTTTATTGCTATTGCACAAGACCGAAGCCAATAAACAAAATTATATGATTAAACTGTAGAGCAGATCAGTGTGATTCTTTTCAAAGTATAAACAAGTGAATTTATTCTACAAAGAGTTGGATTTTTATCTGGATCAATATACAAACTACTCAGTGAACCTTACATGCAAATACACACACATACAAAATACAGTCAAAGGAGCTCATGCTGTTACCTTCCATCTGGCACAGAAGCATCAAAAGTATTGTCCCTGTGCCATCGATGAGTATTGGCCTCAAACATACATGTTAAATTAATTCTGAGTTGGGATTTGGGAAGAAATGACTAGAAAGGGAGCACAGTAATCCAGTACTAATGTTACTTCAGAGATTAGATCACAAACTGTAAGTGAAACTTGGAAATATAAAACAGCCCCCTTAAAGTTGGGTAAGTCATCTTAAGCTTGCCAGTGATTGTTGAAGAGTATTGTTTCTACTAATTTTCTTAGCTGGGATTAGTGGAGTTTTGTTTAATTGTGTTTTTATCTGTAAACTGCTGAGTAGTGTTGATGGATACATGCTGCTATTTACAAAATAGAATTGTACTACAGGGATTCTGACATTTTGGTTAATTGGCATGTATCCCTCTAAGTGGTTTCTATTCCTTAACTCGTAATTGTTCTCATTTGCTCAGTGGGATTCAGAAACAGGGTTTGTGGAATGTCATTTAATACTCATTTCATTTTGTTAAATAAAGCACATTGGCTTCCATCTTGCCTATAAATTAAGTCATTCTAGTTTCATTTTCTGGCTATATATTTTTAATTGTGTAAATATTTTTCTTTCTCATGTAATTTGCTTAATGTTACAAAAAGTGCCACCCCCAGACCCTAGATTTACTTCATAGAAAATGAATTGCAGAGTATTTTCTACAACAAATTAAATCAAGACATAAATTGAATGGCTGATCTGTCTCTTATGGCAATCTAAATGTGAACCATTGTTTTCAAAGTTAGCCTTTTTACTTCCTAAGTGGAGGACTGAAACTAATAAATTATTCTTTTGCATCCCAGAGGCATAACCTTCAATAAGAAAATATTTAAAAGGTCAGATCCTGCCTTCCACTTGAGTTTTCTGCTAATGTATAGGCAGTGGGAAGGAGAAAGGCATCTCTTTGCAATCTGATTTCCTCACCCTGTTCTAACACTAATCTATGTATTGCCCAGCTTCTCTTTATAAATACAAACTGCTTCAGGGACACTCCAACACGTGCTTTGCTACCCACAATTTATTAGCCAAGAATAGCTAAGTTGAAATAAAGTTGTGGTCATGCCCTCTCCTCTGGCAAATCCTCTTCACAGGGACTCTGGGGCTGTTATGTAGGTTCTGTTGGCTATTCAGCATCCAGGGTAGGCCACACACTGGAAAACCTCCCAGGAAATAGATATACAGCCTTTACAGCCCATTCTGTAACATACTGGGGAACAAGAGAAACAACTCATCAATCTCTTCTTTTTCAAGGGAAATTTGAAAAAGTTTCCAAGGGTGACAAGCCCTAAGTGCTATCAACTATCAGTTGTCTGCAATGGCAACATTTTAAGTAGAGTGAGAACATTACACTAGAAGTCACACAACCCTTCTATTAAGTTAACAGTGCCATATTTCCACTTTGGCTGACTTTTAAATTTCTAGTCTTGGGGCTATTTAATAGCTTCACTTTCCTTCACTCTATTTTTCGTAAAGAAAAAAACAGTTTATGAACTGTATTGATATAATCCAAACATAGAATAAAAGGCAGACTCCTGCTCTGCTGAAAAGTAGCATTGTATATTGCTGTGAAATATTGCAACTCAGGTATACTGCTAGCAATTTTTATGGTTTTTTTGTAATAGATAAATTTTCCTTCCATTTGTCCAGCTGTTGGCAAAATAAACACTAACAAAACAATCTGTGAGAAGCTTGCCTACAGATTTCTTTTGGGAAATTGAGTTTTTAAAAAGCCTCCCCACCCCCAATGATAGTGAGCATTGGAGGAAAGCATTTCAAGTCTGCCATGCTAATGAATGAGGATACAGGTGTCTCATACAGAATATTTTAAAGGACAAGTAATGAGAACTGAATTCTGTCTGTTAATTCCACGTATCTTTTTCATTTAGTGGAAAAATATTTAAATATTTTTGAAAATTACCCTATGCTCCTAAATGGCATGGAAATCCTTCAAGGTCTTGGTGTACCTCAATTGGCAGCAACTGCTATTCTCCATAAGCAGCAGCTTGGCACAAGGTAATGACAGAGGCATATGGAAAGCCATCTTCTCAATATCAACAGGAGACCATTTTAAGAGCTGAGATTCTATATTCTGTAGCAAACAAACAAAAAAAAAAAATCAGGAAGGATCAAAATTCTTGGAATATGCAATTTCCCACCAAGCATTTTTATAAAAGTACGTGATATAAAAGCTCACAGAAGAAATTTCAACTCAGAATATCTGCAATGTATTCCCAGCTGTTTGCCCTTGAGTGAGCCACATCAAAAAGCAGCCTTTATGCCTCAGTTTCCTCACATCTATAGAAATGATAAGTAGAAGGGGTGATCTCATTAATGCCTGGAAAGTGTGTTGAGCTGATCTAGTGAAAGACACTGACGAAGTGTCATGCACTATTATTGCATTAGGCTGACTGCACTTCTGAAACCCATCTGACATTTCCCATTGGCACTGATCCTGGGTAGTGACATTTCTGTATCAGTTTTAAAGAGGATGCTTTGTATCACTGCCTGATGTATATTACACGGTTTATGATCGAACATTTTCTAAATAGTTAGTAACCTGTGAGATCCTCTCTCTTTTTCACTTCATTAAGCTACAGCGTTTTGCTTCATCACGGATCCTGCCAAGCGGCTCTACTGTGCTGCTCCTCATAGCTACATGTGAAGTAGCGAGGTGAAGTTCATAACTATATTTGGGTATCAGGGTTTATTTCCTCTGCTCTGTTGAAGGGTAGCATGACGAGCAGTTGAGGAATGCTGGGGGAAACCGTCGCTAGGACGAGCGGACTGTGCCGGGCTCGGACTGTCCCGCTCATCCCCGTTTCGTGTTTCAAGCAGTTCAACCGGCAGGTTCGGCGTGGGGCTCCGCTCCGCGGCCGCGCCCGGCGCTCCGCCAGGCGGACCCGGGGCTGTGCCCGGGCGGCAGCGGTGCGAGGCGGCGCTGCCGGGGCTNCTCCGCCTGCCTGGGCTGTCGGAGCACCCTGCCCGCTCCGCCTGCCTGGGCTGTCGGAGCACCCTGCCCGCTCCGCCTGCCTGGGCTGTCGGAGCACCCTGCCCGCTCCGCCTGCCTGGGCTGTCGGAGCACCCTGCCCGCTCCGCCTGCCTGGGCTGTCGGAGCACCCTGCCCGCTCCGCCTGCCTGGGCTGTCGGAGCACCCTGCCCGCTCCGCCTGCCTGGGCTGTCGGAGCACCCTGCCCGCTCCGCCTGCCTGGGCTGTCGGAGCACCCTGCCCGCTCCGCCTGCCTGGGCTGTCGGAGCACCCTGCCCGCTCCGCCTGCCTGGGCTGTCGGAGCACCCTGCCCGCTCCGCCTGCCTGGGCTGTCGGAGCACCCTGCCCGCTCCGCCTGCCTGGGCTGTCGGAGCACCCTGCCCGCTCCGCCTGCCTGGGCTGTCGGAGCACCCTGCCCGCTCCGCCTGCCTGGGCTGTCGGAGCACCCTGCCCGCTCCGCCTGCCTGGGCTGTCGGAGCACCCTGCCCGCTCCGCCTGCCTGGGCTGTCGGAGCACCCTGCCCGCTCCGCCTGCCTGCGCTGTCGGAGCACCCTGCCCGCTCCGCCTGCCTGGGCTGTCGGAGCACCCTGCCCGCTCCGCCTGCCTGCGCTGTCGGAGCACCCTGCCCGCTCCGCCTGCCTGGGCTGTCGGAGCACCCTGCCCGCTCCGCCTGCCTGCGCTGCCGGAGCACCCTGCCCGCTCCGCCTGCCTGCGCTGCCGGCGGAGCAGCGGCAGCTGCGGAGGAAATGAGTAAGGCGGCAGCCCGGGCCAGCGTGTGCCTCTAGAGCAGGGTTACTGGAGCAGTGGAGAGGGCAGGAAGTGTTGCAACATCTCACTCTCATGCCTGTTCTCTCCGAAACAGCCTCACTACAGAAAAATCTAAGAGGAGAGGATTTTGGGGAAACGTCGCTGCACAATTAATGCAAGATGTTGTGATCTATTGCTAGTTCTGAGAAGAGGGGCAGCATGCACAGCTCCTCCTTAGAACTGCTCTGCATCCAGTGGAAGGGGAGTACTCGTGAAAAGCAGACTTTGGTGAAGTTACTGGTTTTTTATCTTCTGTTCTGAGGTATCTCCCATGATAACTGAGTATTTTGAATGATGATGCACACTGGACGTTTATATTTTCCCAAGGATTTAAAGATAAAACTTATGAGGTGCATTGATACTTGAAAATTGTGAAGGGGAGGGGAGAGTCTCTATTTCTCATTATATTTACATCAGAGAATTCAATGTAAAAATATTATAGTGGCATGTGTACGTTCTTCTAATTTCATATGTCTATCTACATGCTTTTCATTATTTACAAGTCTCCTGACCAACTGAGTCCCCAGAAGAATGAGATGAATGAGAAAGGCATCCTATAGGAAAGGAGGGGGGGGGGACAGAAGCAAGTGGTATTTTCTACAGAGAGGAAATAAAATGTGACATTCCAGTGCCAACTAGGTGTGGGTTTGCTATATTGTGTCCATCAATAAATCCTTGCCTTCTTGATTTTTTTTTTATAATACATCTGAAGTGAAAAGAATCCTCTTTTGACACTGGCTCCTCCCAGTACTGATTTTGTACCATTGCAGGGCTATCAAATGCCGACCATCAGAAAAATTTTGGTATGATGTGGCTAATCAGTCTCTGCTTATAAAACACTGTTTTCATTCTTTATGCTCATCTCTTTTAAATTAATGAGAAAATAAAATTATGAAGGAGGTGGGTGGATGGGTGAAGTCCATTCTTTGAATACTAGACACTTGCAAAGCAGCTGCTATATTGAAATTTCCTTGTCTGCTTAGTGGGAGGATGGTTCAAGTTGTAGTCAGAATTAGGACTGATACACCCGATTATTGTGAGGGTGTGACAAATGAAAAAGGAAATGCCTGGTATTTTTATTTGTAATATGAAACTAACCTAAAATAATACTAGTGGTATTAAATTTTGTATGTTCCAGTGGATCAGTTTCATTGGAATACAGAAAATAGTTCTGCTTATATTAATAGAGAGTATTTTTGAAACATTGCTTTAAAAGAATGACCGAAGTTGAAATACTAGTAGTAGGGAATATATGATGCTATGGGTGTGGTATGTGTCTTTTATCATCATGGCTTCATATTATTTTAAATATGTATTCATACAGTCTTTATAGAGAACTCACATTCACTCTGTACGATTATACAGATGAAGAAACACTTTCTTAGCTATATTTGCTTTAAAAAAACCCAAAACATTTTAATGGGGCCTTTTATGTTACTTATGGGTAATAGTGAAAAAAGAATATCAATCAGTGAAAACACTGACTTCAGTCAGTCAAAACCCAGGAGACTGAAGTGGACTTCTGGGTGTAGCAGGGAGATTAAGGACCCCATTTAACAGCAGCATCCTTTGACTATGGGAGAGTTGAATACACTTCCACAGTTAATTCTGTGGAGTTATTTAAAGATCTAAAGCTGTCAAGAAAGCTATGGCAAATCCACTGGTGATCCACCTGCAAGAATATGGGAAGAAATAGAGAAGACCAAACAAATTCTATTTTTCTCTTTTAATAAAGAGGGAGAAAATCTGTGGCAAAGGTACTCAGGTAGTGAAGGAGTCCCTAGCAGGTGAGCATGGACTAAGTGGTGACACTTTTGTGGGGTGGAAAGCAGATGGTCGTTCTCTGGGTTAGGCTCTGGACTGGGAATGCATCTGTTTTCCCACCCGGGTTCTGCCACAGCTTTCCTTGATGAAATAAGCAAGTAGTTAATGGCTTTGGCCTCTGTTTTTATCTTCACAAAATGGGTTTCTGACCCCTTCCTCTCCCAAGAGTCTACGAGGTTAAATAAAAGGATGTTTATAAAGTAAGCTTATATTTATTTTTTTTTTTATGAAAAAGATGCCGTTTCAGCATTTTCAAACAATATTCTCAGCAGAGAAAGACTCTTAGTTGCTGTATTTACTCACATGGTGGTTCTGTCATACATATGTGCTTTCTCCTAGTGGTATCACCCCGTGGCAGTGGGAGGTTTGGGAGGTTCTGTACAAGTCCTGTTTTCTGGAGTGACAAAATAGGCCACAGATATCCTGCAAAAGGGAGCCAGGGCTGGCTGCCAAGGGCCACAGATGCTGTGTGACACCCCCCTGCCAATCTCCACTTCTATGAGTTCCCTCTGCATGCTGGGACACTCCAGTAAGGTGTGAGAAGCTCTTGGGGTGCCCTCCTCCTTCAGTGTAGAGGGGAAGATGTCCCTCTTCTCTCACCCTAAGTGAACCTGGCTCTGCTTGTGTGCGTGCTCTAGGTGTTACCAAATGCTCTGTGTACATATACACCTCCTGAAATGCCTTCAGCCTCTCTCTTCATGCCTCTCTCCTCCCTTATTTTGGAGGATGTCATTCAGCTGGTCTTTTTCAACCTTTTGTTGATAATTGCCATTTTTGTGCTGCCTGTTGCTAAGTATTTGGTTCTGCTCAGTCTCACCGTTCCTCTCTCCTCTTTAGGCAAGGAAAGGGCACAACATATTTCCAGAATATATATGTTCTAATTCCAGTGATAAGACTACTGTGCATCTGGTGTTCTCAGTCTCCTCTGGGCACATTAGAGCACTTTGAGCTGCAGGCAAGGGGGCAAACAACCTGTCCCTGGGCAGTGGGACACAGTGATTCCTGCATAAAGTGTTACAGAGGCATTGCCAGGCTCAGGAACACCAGCGACACCCCAATTAATCCTTACCCAAACACAGGCACATGTCTCTGCTATCACTTTCTCCCAGAATATGAATGTTGTTGGCGGGGCATGTGTGGAGGTAGAAATGTGGTGGGAGGTGTAATTGTGCTAGATGTGATTGATTTACGACAGGAGTTTCCTTTACAGTCATAGGGGGAATTTTGCTTGGTCACAGCAAGTTTGAACCCTCATGAAGCAGCCTGAATCATTTGAAGCTAAAATAAAACAGAGGATGGCAGGGGGAGGGGCATGGCCATTAGGGAAAAAAAAAAAGTCAAAAAACACATAAAAATTGTTTCCCTTGGTGCTGACTTCTTAAATGGGAATGTGTTCCAGAATAGTTCTGCTATGTAAGCCAACATTTGTTTTAAGACTTTTTATTGTCTTTTTCCCCTCTCTTCCCCTTCTTCCCCTTGCCCTCCCACTCTGCTCTGCAGATTTACACTGACTGGGCTAACCACTACCTAGCAAAATCTGGCCACAAGCGATTGATCAAGGATTTGCAACAGGACATTGCAGATGGGGTTCTGCTAGCAGAAATCATCCAGATCATCGGTAAGACCAGGGCTCAGGGAAGCACTGCAACTGACTCCTTGCATGGGGGAATATATAATTCAAGTTGAATGTATTTAACAATAAGATGAACCCTGAATAATACAATTTGACTGGGTCCATATGTCTCTGATATTTGTGTGGTTCATCCTTGTCTTAATTAAAAAATATGTTTATGTGAGCATGTTTGGAAGTTGCTGTTTAACCATACTTTAAATGGCCAGAACTGTATCTTACACACTTTGAATTGTCAGAAATGAATGCTCCATTAAACCATATGTCTCCCATGTGTGCATTTTGTTAGTTGGAGTGGCTCATACTTTCTGGGATGCCTTGAAACTGTATCCTGACCCTGCAAAGACAATTGTGGAAGATTTCATGTCAGCAGTTATTTTGCAGGGGCTGAAGAATTAGCAGCGACCTCCTTCGCACTTCCCCCTTTGCATGATTTGGCATATGGAAGCAACTGCTGCTAACAAGAGTGTTGTTACTGTACGACTGAGCTTTACTTAGAGAGGAGCTCTCTGTCAACAAAACCCTCTGCATTTTATTGCTGTGCCTTTTCTGCTTTTCTTATGGCTTCTTTTTTTTTTCTGTTTGATTTTTAGGCTTTTGGGTTTGAGGTTTCTTTTTTTTTTTTTTTTTTTATCAGGGTTGGAAAGGAAAGTTTTATCTCATTGTTTACTTTTTCTTTTCCCCTCACTGTTTTTGTTTAGCAAATGAAAAGGTTGAAGATATCAATGGCTGTCCACGGAGCCAGTCTCAAATGGTAAGAATAAAAAATATTTTTAGTTTGTGTTGGCACCACTGCACCTTCCTAAAATGCTTTTTAATAAGGATTTATATAAAATATGAATATTCTGTCTCATTTTTACCATAAAGTCCTAATTCTCATACAGGTTCCTGATACTTTTTTTCCACACGTGCTTAATGTTTTTAACTTTGTTTCTATGCTAACTTTGTACCTTGAGACAACCTGGCAGCAAAACTTCATCACTTCTAATTAATCCAGAATTGCCTTATCAGACCTGTTCTTCTGTGGATCCAAATAATTTCATTTAGCTCCATTTTAAGAGCAGTAAATCCAAGAATAAATTATTAAGTGGAGTCTTTGTGTCTGGAAAACTGGTTTGATGAACAACACTTGCCAAATTGTTTTTAAATATAAATAGCCTTTTGGATTGTCCACTGTGAAGTCCAGTTAGATGAACTAACTCCAAGACTTTCAGAAATAGCACTTTAGTCATATAGCTCTCTGAGCTATAGCTGGCAGCTGTCTAAAGACTTTTTAATACTCTCAGACAAGAAGCATTTAGTGACTGTGATTCATATGGAGTCATATTAATCTTTTACTGTGTTTATAGCTAGTCAACTACATTTAATAAGATGAAACCTCCTTAGAATACTGTGAAAGTGACAGATACAAAATCTGAGCCTCAGTAAAATCACCATGCATTTATTGAATCATTTGCAACTCAAGTCATGTTCTCCCATGCTGAGGTCTTTGCCTTTCTGTTCTCATTCAAATAATACATAAATAAGGTGCATAATTGTGTAGCTGGCAAGGATTTTGGAGTACAGTGATTTGGATGAGCTTGTGTAACAGCAAACTGCTGAAACTGGGTTTAAAAATGGAAATTAAATTGAAAAAAAATTGCATTTGTTCAGTGCATTTTTAAAGGTGGAAGGTGCTTTCAGCTTTTTTCTGCAAAGCATCAAAAGGCAAGGGGAAATTTTTTGAGTACTAGTGAAGTGAATAATGGAGTCTTTTGGTTCTTACTGTTCAAAGACTGTGCAGGTTTGGAATAAGTTTTTTCTCTGACTTTCTGACTTTTTGAAACAGTCCATAGAAAGAATATCACAATTTCCTTAATAATAGTCATTGTTTTAATTACTCATATTACAGCAGCACCTAGTGGCCCTGGCTGAGAACTCTGGAAGCTCCATCATGAAACTAATATTAGCCACACAGATCAAGAGATAATCACTCTCTACTTTAATCACATTAAAACTTGCCATTCCAGACAGGCAAGACAAACAAGGAGAGACAAAAGCACAGGAAAGAGGTGTGATATCCCAAGCCCCTGTAATGGTTAGTGGCCATCTAGGACTGCTTAGGGACCCACCGCTCTGTTGTCTGTCAAGCTTCATTTCCATGACAGAAAGATGAGCTGCAGAGAGAACTATTCACTCCAGCAATGCTTGCATCTCCAAAACAACCTTGGTGCATGTTCCCTGTTGCGTTTTTACGTGGCACAGGGATTCTGGATTTCATCTCTAGCTCCATGCAGCTATGGGCCAAACATGGTCAGTGCATTCCCATGCTGCAGCAGTACTTTTGGCTCTCCTTGTGCCCATCTTTCCCCTCCCATAAGCCCATCTCTCAGCTCAGTCATGCCAAAGGATATGTCCCAGGTGCTCTGGGTGCCAAACCAGGTGCTTTGAAAGCTGCTGTGCATAGTTGCACATCAGTGTTTGCACAGTGATTAAAGTGTCACATTTAGCCACTTTAACTTCATAGTAAGATATTTATTTATCTGTCCTTTGACACAATCTCTTTACTGAATTGTCTTATCTCTATAGACTGATCAAATTATTTCCGACTTTTCACGTACCAGTTCAACACTGCTGATTTCGAAACTGAGTTGGGAAATTTAAAATGTACTTAAGTTAAAGTCATTCAAACTGGTCAGTTTTTCTCTCAGAGGTCCCAGATTTTGAGCCTGCTCTCCATTTGTTTCCTTTAGGCTGTGCATTGGTCTAAACTAGCCAAAGGCACAATTTTACCATATTTTCAGGTAATTTTCCTTGGCAGTGCTCAATTTTACTAGCTCACTCAGTTAATAGTAGGGCAATTCTCTTCTCTTATAGCAGTGGACTCTTAGGGTGATAGTCAGGGAAAAAAAAAAGTAACAGTAGTTGAAAGTAGTTTGCATGTTGTATGTTTGACATATACCAGTAAGTAGGAATATGTCCAGTCAGAATTTGCCAGAACATCAGCCATGAAACCAGCAGCAGTCAAAATACCCCAATAACATTTGTTAGCCATTCCTTCGCTGCTTTCATTTTAGAATTTTTTGTTAATAAACCTCAAGAATCTTACTACTTTCTTCTTGCACATATGTTTTCATAATCCTTGCTCTCATAACTTGCAATTAAGGGGAAATGTTTTCTCTATTCATCTGCCATTTGATACCCTTTCTAGGAGGCCATTGATACCCATTTTCAGGAGGTCTAAGATATTTTATTAGCTTTGAAAAAGATAGGGAGCCTGACATGGGTTGTCTGCTGCTGGAAATACTTGATACTCTCTGTGCATTATATTGATATAATTTCATAATTAATCACTACCAATATTCCCAAGTTCTGTTCCACTCTCAATTTGATTTTCCTCTTGCCAATGGCATCATCTTTCAAGTGATTTTTGAGGCATTTCAATTCAGTTGTTATCTTAAATTGTAAACATATTTTAATGTTTATTTTAAATGCATATAAAATGCTTGGGGTTTAGTTTTCCTTTAGTTAGTTCTATTGCAATGTCTTGCACTCTATCCTCATTTTGGCATTAATATATAAAGTACTTGCAGACAAGTGGAATTGATTCCATAGGTCCAAGTTCAAAGTTGACAAAAAATTTTAGTTTCACTCTTCAAGTTGATTTTTCCTTCAGAGATTGATGCTGCCTCAATAGGAGATTTTTCTAAGAATTAGCTCTTGTTACTTCCCACAGTTTATACAACCAAAGGTATGCATCAAAGGTAATTTTTATGGTTTTGTGTACAGATATGCTGCAGTCCCATAGAGAAAGCTGAGTTCAATAAAAATACAGGTCTTTCTCATACCAGAAATCAGGGAGTGTAGAAAAGGTGCTGGAGCTGTAGCACATTGCCAAATTGAGAAGAATATTTAGTAAAAAGTTATCAGAGTTATCATCAGTTTTGGTTAAGCAGCAGAGTGTATGTGATAGAAGTAGGAATTGTGGCTATGTTTAGAAATAGTAAGATAATTTCTACAACATAGCACTTGATTTCATTAATAATGTCTTTAAAAAGATGCTAATAAATTAAAAATGCTTTGTAAAAAAGAAGAATGCCAAAAATGTTGCTTTATTCTATGAGACTGAAGAAAAGTTGTGTACGTTAACAAGGGGAAGGCGGAGTAGGTGAATCAGTCTCTGCTTAACCACAGAGCTTTTTCTGTGAGAGAGGAAGTTAAAGGAATGTGTGAAGCCTAAAGACAGACAAAGTTACCATGTCTATACTGGTAGACATTGCTTTGTAATTCAGTGTGCTAGGTGTGCTCTGTAGTGTTCCTGTAGTCCCACAGCAGCTCATGGTGGCTCCATCTCTGCTTATACGCTTGGATTTTTCTCTGGAGGAGGAGGAGGTTCCAAGAGGATGTGGTGCATGCAGATCTCTGCTTAACAGGGAGTCAGCCTGTGGGCAGGATAACCAGGTGGAAACTACACCTGCTGAACATGCCACATGTGTCCTTCAGACTGCCTCTGACATGGATGTGCTGGGCAGACACTGTGGGGTAACATCGACCGTGTCCTGCAAAGTCAATGTCCATGGAGGAGAACATCAGCATGATGTTCTGTGTCTAAAATTTGTTTGTGAAAAACAGGCTAATTGTGTATAAAGTAAGCATTGAGGGTTTTACTAAGGTTCATGAATTCCATGTCAAAATATCTGTGGTATGGTTGTGCGTAGCTCCTTGAGGAATGGAGAGCCTGAAAATGTCATCCCAATGTTCACTGTCAGGTGGGCCCACATATGAGCTCTTCCTGCCTGCACAGTTTTGAACTGTATAAAAATCTCCTGGCTTTGCTGGGCAGTTGCTGGTGAGATTGCCTGTATGGATTCAAGATACACTTTCTGTGCTTTGGAGCAGCTCCAGGTGCTTTGGAGCAGCTTCAGGTGAGCCTTCCACAGGCTCCACTTCCACAGAAAGTGTGACAGGTTGAAATAGATACAAAAATTTGGCTGAGTGAAGAAATATGGTCCCTTGGGAAACAGGGAATTTAATCTGTGTTTTGAAAATCCCCAGCTCCTTTAATGTGTGGGCCACTTTCTTCCTGCAGTGACATCTGTATGACCCCTTTTGACATCTGTATGACACCTTTTTTTAAAATTTGAACCATATTCTCCACACTTTTGTGCAGCCTCAAGCCAGGTTGTTGTCCAGCTGGGAATTTCATGAGGATATTTTGCCCTCAGTGTAGATAAGCCTGTCCCCAAATGTTAGCAATCTCCCATCAATTGCATTTCTTCCTTGGTCTTTTTAAGTGGTGGCAAAAGCATCATGGTCCCCATTCCCTGGGAAAATTGAGTGATGGTAATGCACAGTTTATATGTTCTTTGGTGTTCTGCCTCACAAGGATTTACTTACCTGTTAATTATGCATTTCTGAATCCAGCTTCTGTGGTTTGGCAGAATAAAGTCTCATGCAATTATTTTTGGGGAGGGACTGTGGGTTAAATACACTTCAGAGCCACATTGGTTGCAAATACTTCTTTTCACCATCTGTTCTCTCCTACCTTGCAGCACTGGCAGCTCTAGGTGGAAGAGCAGACAAGGCTGATATAGCTCCATTATGAAAGGATATAAGCAGATGTTTTTCTGTGAGGGAAATGACACTTCTCAACCTAATACATATTCAGATTTCCCATTTTCCAGTGGCACTTCCAACTAGGCTTGTATATATTTTTACTAAATTAGCTGTGCATTCTGAGTTTCTCCCCTAGGTAGGTAATTTACATAAACATTTAACCTTTCTGGGATTCCCAGAACCCAAGGGCCCAATATTGTCATGAAGCATGTCCTAACTAGCCTTCTGAAGATGTTTTCTTGGAAAAGTCCTCTCATTTCCTAGGTAGGTTCAGGATGTGATCTTCTTTTGAAGAACTAATCCCATTCCCACATCCTTCCCCAGTGACTGTCCTCAGCTCTTTGAGGGAAGACTTTCTTGAACATGTTTGACACATCCAGACATTTGCAATCCACTGTTCAGTGTACAGTGTATGAGATGGCTTCAGACATTTGTAATTTGTTTGGCATTCAGTGAGTGTTGAAGCCAACAACCATTGGAAGTCTCCCATATTTCAGACTCTTGAATCATGAATGATGAATGCAGGACAAAATTTTAGAAGCTGAACTTCAGGACTGGAGTTTCCTTCTTTGTTTTAGACATCAACAAAGCCATTCTAAACTTGTCTATGCCTTGCACGGGGCTCATGCCTTTTTTATGTAATCCTCCATGC
Source organism: Notiomystis cincta (assembly GCA_013398075.1). Lineage (NCBI taxonomy): Eukaryota > Metazoa > Chordata > Aves > Passeriformes > Notiomystidae > Notiomystis > Notiomystis cincta. The sequence goes on along the minus strand of VZRX01013343.1, from coordinate 330,627 downwards.
CACAGAAATTTAAAAATTCTCTGGCAAAAACCAATGCATGTAGATATATCTACAGTGAAAATATGCAAATAGATAATGCAAATTGAAGGATAGTTAAAGGAAGGGACATCTTCATTAGTGTAGATATTGAAGTTTATTTTTTTGTTTGCAGATGAAATTAGCTTGACGTGATGACTAGAGTAAAAATGAAAATGAGTGTATCAAGACTAGAGACATGTAACCTCAAAAGAAAAAAGATCAAGGGAATAATGAGGGAAAAAAGTATAAAAATACATTTTGGGAATAATTGTGATTATATGAATGGAGAGACTAAAGAAAGGAAAGAGAACAATTTCTGTAAGGGCAAGGTTAAAGGTGTTAATGGTGGCTGAATCTCGAGGATGTAGCTCTTTTAATTCTAGTTTCAAGTTTTGCTGATCAGAGATTAATGATGTTATTAACACAGCCAATTTGAGTAAGATGAGAGGCAAACTGGTTTAGCATAGAACTGGAAGAGGAGGAATTCCAAGTGTTTTTGTAAACAAACCCTAAAATTTCCAAGAACTCAAGAAATTGAAGAGAAAATATAGATGGGATGACAGCTGGACAGAGTAACAGTTGCCTTTTTGTGGTAGACCAAGCATATTTTTACACTGAGAGAACAAGAAAGCTGAGGAAAGAATGGAAGAACTGCTGCAAGTGTGAGATTAGCAGAGAATAAAGAATTAAACACTTCATTCATCCTGCCTAAAAATGTTACTGTCTTAGAAAGGAAGGGGAGGAAAAAGCAACAAAATCATCTCTTTTTTTGATGTGGTTTGATTCTAGTTTGACTTTTTGTGAGACCTCTTTTTTTCTGCACTGAAACAAGCAGTTCTCTTTACATTTAGAACATTACATCTGAGAACATTAAAAAGACCACAAGATTTCTAACAATCTCTCTTCACAGAACAGCTCAGAGTTACTCACTGGTATCAGGCACTGAGATGCATATTCCCCTGAGTCACTCACATTTGACTGTCTGAAGCCATAAAAGAAAATGCCACAGGAACACATCCTGAGTGTTATTTTACTAGGCTAGAAGTACATTATTCATGAAATATAAATTGTGTGCTGTCATTAGACTTTTTGTTTACGATTACAAATCCCTTGTGTTATTACTGTGTAGAATCATATGAGAATAACTCATCTAGATGTTAATGAAATAATCATGTCATGAAAAGTACGTATATTGTGATGAATACTTATACAGTCTCCATGAAATCTACTGAGTCATTAGGTTATGGCTGGATTTGCTTGGTTAGGATGACTGGAATTAGAATTTTGCACATTTTGCTTCTGTAGACAAAAACTACCGAGCACGAAAAGATTTTTTTGTTCCTTAAAGTCAACTGTTTTCCCTCAAACACTGCCTTCCTCTCCCTCTGCCCCCTGCAATTCCTTGAAACTCACCTCCCCTCAATCTCTATCTGGAATATGCCACTCATGCCCCTGAGATATGACCAACTCATTTATCTCTTCTCCCCATCTGTGTTTGTCAGGAAAGTCAATTGATCAGAAATTTGACTTAAACTGTATTGGGAGGACATGCAGAGATTAAATGCTGCAGTAGGCTTGAAAACTAATGGGTGATGTACACTTTGCAGTATTTATTGTTTGAAGAGATGCAGTTTACAGTCTCTCCATTTCACCCATTTCTAATGAGCTTTCCATGCTCTTCAGTTTTTAGTTGTTTCTTTTTTTTTGTGGTGGGGTTCCCCCCCCCCCCCAAAATGTCATGTGAACATTCCCTGGAGTTTTGGAATTTAACAAATGTATATTAGCAATGCATATGCTTAGACAAAGAGGTGAGAAATAAATAGCCTTGAAAACTCCATTAATAGCAATGCACCGAAAAGTTTTGACTTTTTAATGGCATACATGCAGTAAAAATACAGACACACAAATTGACTATGACATACATTCTAGAAAGCACCTGTTGTTATAAGACATTAACAGATTTTTCCCAGATAGCAGCAGCAGATTACAGTAAATATGTATGCTTCATGATGGTGTATTTTTATCATCTTCTATAGGGAGAGTATGTTATAAATACCAGGAATGTCTAGAATGTTTACTGTATTTAAAAATAGAGAAGAAAGTGCGTGATATTTAGCTGAACAGCAAAAATGCATGTTTAATCTGAACAAGAAAATAAACAATGTATCTGAAGTGGTTTTATTTTACAGTATAACCAAACAAGGCTTTCTGGTAATGTTGAGATTTTGTCAGCTTTCTAGATTTTTTCAAACATCTGATTATTTTGGAACTGTGGCAAAATGCCAGTTCTCTTATAGTTATAGTTGAGGACTTCTATTTAAAGATTTTCTAACCACTCCCACTTCTGCTTAGACTTTCGTAATTTTGAGTGCTGTGTGTTATTTAGAAAAGGTTCCTGTTCTATGTCTGTGAAGCTTTGGAGAGGTAGACTTTACACCAAAGAACATTTCTTAAAGTTGAGGTGAAGTACACAGACCTTTCACTCATCCTTCTTCCAAAAATAATCTGCCACTTCCTCTCCTGACAATGGAGAATTCTGAAGGCTCAGTAACATGCAAGTCTCCTGAGAAACAATGTGAGTGTGTGTTCTGGTGTGTGGCTCACACACGGGTCATGCATCTCTGTAATGTACCTTGTGCAGTTCTGATTGAACTCTCAGTGATTTTATTCACTTCCAAAGGTATTTAAGCCACTCATTTGTGAATCAAAGTTTGTGGGAGCTTTCAAATTCTTGAAATTTTTGTATTATCTGGACATCTGTGAGTGCATGAGATGGCCACTCCTCTACAGATTTGCCAGAACTACTATCTCTGTTCCTTAGGGTGAGTCCTGATTAAGTTTATAAAAGAGCTACTAGACAGATTTTGAGAATTAAGCATCAACATCTGCAAACAATAAATGAGGGCATACACCAAGTATGAGTATCATCAGCTTTCACTTGGTTGGGCTGGGAAGTGCAACTCCTGGGAAGATGTTTTAATGGAGGTACAGGAACTGTGCAACTGACCATAAAATGCTGTCTGTGGTGTAATGTGTAAAGCAGCAGAGGGTGCCAGAAAGCAACAAGTTGTGGCTTCAATTGTAATTAAAGGAACTAGCTGTGTTAGAGTGGAACAGGATTTGCATTGTGAGTTTAGCTGCAGAAGGGAAGACACACTTCTTGTAATTTTAACCACTAAAATTAAAATAAACACTATCCAACAAATGACCAAGCTTTCAGAGGTATTGTGTGGTACATTATGCCCAGGTGACCGTACTGGTCACTGAATCATCTTCTACCCACTGTACATACCTGGTACTTAAAAGTTTGTCCTTACAGCAAAGAGACTGCAAGACATGAAGCTAATAAAGTAACACAGAATGTCCTAGCAATCTAGTGTGTTAATTACAGGCTAATGTGGCAACAAAAACTACCCTGTCTTACTACATTTAAAATTATGATGTACATTAGAAGGTCTTGACAACCTTTCCCTGCTCTCCTGCTAGAAAGTAAAATATCAAAAATTTGTTGTTGCCTCAAAAAGTTTGAGTTTTCTCAGCAGTATTGCATTAGTTCCAGAATATAATACAATTACAATGTTAGACAAGGAAGACAAAGAGTGAAAGTAGGTGGATACTGAAACTACTATGCTCTGTCCAGATGTATTTTCTCACTTGCCCTTGATCTTTGCTGGAACAGAAGCTGCCTACATCTGCTGCAGCTTAGTGTTAGCCTGTTTCATGGAAAGAATGCCAAATCTGCTTGATTTTACAGTATCTTTTACATACTCACCATTTTGGAGTTCCTTGACTTTTATGCACACTAACCCACCTAACCTTGTGCTTTTATTTGCCTGTGATTATATTCAAAGAACAAACTCCTCTTTGAACCCTGCTGCAAATCCCTTCCACTTCCAGCCTCTCCCCAATGTGCTGTTGCTGGCACACGTGAATAGCACACAGCAGTGGTCCCTCAGGTCAATATTCCCTCTCTGAGAATGACAATCTGAGGGGTGACTTAAAAAGAACAATTGACCCTGGCATTTTCAGTCCTTCATTATCCTCCTCATACCCTAATATCTAAAATTACTCTGTTGGGTAGTTAGAATGTACTTCTTTGCCTGCTCTTTCAATATATATTTATGCACCACTGTTGTGATCACCATATATTCCATGAAATGTCACAATGAAACATGATGTATTTGTCAGAAAAAGTCTCTTGTCCCTCAAAATCATGTGCACAGCCATGGGACCAGGTGAAGAGTAATCGTGGCTTTTTCATTCATTGAAATAATTGCTCTGCCAGCCTTCTCCTGCTGTCAAGAGCCCATGGATCTGACCATTCTGACGTGGCACCAGACAGCAGGAGGCATCTGAAATTCTGTGATAGTAAAGATGTTGAAAAACTTGGAGCTGGACTTAAATATTGATGTTAACTCTAAATGTAATCTCTATTACAGCTGGTGACCCTGTTATAGGCAATACTATTAAGGTACAGATGGGTAAATTGACTTAAATTAACTGTAGAAGAAACAAGTTATCACAAAGACTGCTTATTTCAACAGCATTAACTAATCCCTTTTAATGTAAAGGCTTTTGATCAGGTTAATTAAAATATTAACACAATCTCTTTTTTTTTTTTTAATGTAACTTGTCTGTTTAAATCCATTGTGACCTGAAACTTAATACATAAATAGAATACAGTACAACCATCTTAGTTTCAGCAGAAATAAGTAGTATAAATATAAATATAGTAATGTATTTGGCAGCTTTCTGATGCGCAGGAATTATTTAAAATACTCCTAGTCTGAGGAGTCTGCTGACCATATGATCCACAACTGACCACATGACATAAATCAGAGGTATACTTATTTAGAGTTGAACTTATTTTAAGTTGGCTCAGTGTCTGGGTATGTATTAGTCTGGGCAGGGTTCATTTTCAGTGTCTGTCCAAGATACATTTTTTTGTTGTTGTTGGGACTAGGTTGTATTTAATCTCACCAACTGATCACAAATATTTTTTGCCTTTTCAATAGTTTATACCAACTTAAAGCATTTTTTTACCTATGCAGTTCCTAGCAACTCTTTCAGGTGACATCCGGACCAAAACCAAACAGAGTTCTGAAAGCTGAATCTGAACAGTCTTCCCGAAATAAAAATATACTTGTATTTTCACTTGTAGCTTTTGGCAGTCTTTAATTCTATAACTATTAGATTATACTTTGTTTAGGCTTCTATTGGCAGCTAATTAGAACCTTGCTTGAATTATTCATACCTCTTGATTCTTCAGCATTTCTTTGGAATTACAATGGGAATGTACAAATGGCATTTTCCTCTAGGGGGAAAAAAAGCACCACAAGAATTTTCTTTCTCCTTTGGTTTCCACACTTGAGAACTGAGACCTATTTGCATGTAATTGTACATATTAATTTTTTTTTTTTTCAAAAACAGTAGTTCATAGAGTTAGATAGTTACAGTCTTCTGTATTCTAACTGTACACATAACTAACTAACCAGCATCCCAGCCTTGTGAGTGTTTTGCCTGTCACACAGATTTTCTCAGTAATTCCTCCCAATAACAGCTTTAAATTAGGTGTTTGTTGTTTTTCTTTTGGTAAGAGCTCTTAGTTCATGGGCAGATCAGCAGCAGCACTCCAGGGTAAACACATGTGCAAGGGTGTTTTCACAGTTCTTGTATATATAAAGCTTCTATTTGGATTTCTTGGCATAAACAGTTTCGAAAGATTTAGATTGTTGCACGTATGAATTAATGTATTTGAAGATATGTGCCCCCTCTAAAGCCCCTCTAAAATGCCTTTTTTTTTTTTTTTTGAGTAACACTGGCAGTATTTTGGAACTTTAAAACACTTGGATAACTATTTAAAAAATTGTTTCCTCCTACACTTTACACTTCATTGGCTACAATTGGAAGTGATGTGACAACAAGTCCTAAGTGCTTGTTAAAGCTTCATTTTATAGGCATGAACACTTCTGATGCTTCTCTTATAGCATTTGGCTGAGAAGTCAAGAAAAAAATGGACCCTGTTGAGCTTACAAGCAGATCTCTCACTGCCTTCTGTGGTTCCAGGTGCTTTTATTTTCCTTGACTGAGAATCTAGACATGAGATCTTGTGAAAATGTGGAAAATTCTTCCAACATTTATGAGAAAGGGGCAGAGATAGGCAAGCCTGAAAGCTGTTTAGAAGCATGGCATGAAAACATATACAGCACGGTCTCATATTCTTGTGTATATTATGCTAAACACAATTTAAAATGCAATGCTCAGGTACCCTAGGAAAAGTGAGAGCCTGAATATGAGTCTCTTGTCTTATCCCTGTGGGTTTTAAAGACATCTGGTTTAATCTGATTGGATTTAATAACCTAGGATGTCAATTCACCATCAGGTTTTCTTGGCTTTTTCTTTAGGGCTTAGGTCAATTTGAGTAAGTAATATGAAAGCTAAACATAGAGGAAAACTAGTAACTATGTTCTCTCATGCATATATCTTCCCAAGGACTTTAAGTTCCAGCTGGAGGACCAGCCACGTAGCCTTAGTCCTACAGAAAACTCTGGGCTGTACTTTCTTTTAGAGATCACAAATAACAAGTATTTTTTTTATCACTTTTCTTTTGATAAGCTCAATGTTCTATAAATACTGTGTATACTATAAATTCTATAGCTATAGTAATATGAAAAATATATCTAATTAAAAAAACCCTTAGATTGTTTATAAAATCAAAAGGCCAGAAGGATAGGAGCAAACTGTTAGTGTCTCTCCTGCACAATCTGTAGCATTATGACTTCTGGTGTAGTCAAGAGGGAGGGTTCAGAAAGCACGAAGTGCATCTGGATGGATTCCAGTTGCAAAGTTCAAGAGATGAAGTGAAATGCCTCGTAGTTTACTTGTTTACTTATTTTTTAAAGGATTCATTCTGTCACCAGTTGTACTGCCCTTATTTCTAAAAGCTGCTTTTTTGAGTGAGCTAAATGAAGTTGCTATGCACTAAGTAGTGGTGAAGGAGAGAACTGGAATTCTTTCAAAGGTTTAATTAAATCTAGTAAATGAAGACTCTGTTGTAGACTCTCTTTTGACCTAATGGAGAGAACCTCCTCTGTTTTAAAGAAGCCTGCATTTTCACATTGCCCTCCAATTTTCAGAAGTTGGCAAGTTCCATAAATATTTAGATACTGGTACCTTGCTGACTCAGAAGTGTTGCATAATTAAAAAAAGATTATAAAAAGGCTCACTAGTGTAGAGCATTGCTTTAAGAAAAACTGCATTTGAACAGAGTTCTTTTTACCATTGCCTTAAAAAAGGTCCTCCCAGGGTAGTATTTATCTTCAATTTTGTGTTCTTAGTGCATGTGTAAGGCTCTTTCATGGTGGTGGTGGCCTTAGGCCTGTGGAGATGAGAATCCTGAAGTAGCAAGTTACTTTCAGACATTGGAAGAGAATTTTGCCCTGTCTTTTCTTTTGATCCATTCTGCTGTGCAGCCATATTTAGCTTTCTAATAAATTTGTGCAGCTTACTGAAATACATCCATGCTTTTCTGAGTTCAAACCCAGCACTACATTCCATTCAAAAATCTACAACTTTCTTCTCACAATTTCTATTAAAGCAGCACAAAAGCATTTCAGAAATTACCATTGCTGTATTTTGTGCTTTACAAGTCTGCTGCAGAGAATACTGTATAAAAATGGGGAGAGCAAATGCAGACAAGAAACAGAAAGAAGAGTGAGTAAGAAAGGAGACAAGAGAAATAAGCTCACATCATTATATAGATGATCAGAGTAAAATTTTGCAATCTTCTCTTATGTGGTGCAGGGGTTTTGCTGTTTGTGGAGAGAGCATTTTTTGGTTTTATATCAAAATAACCAGCAGATGTTTATAATGAGCTGTTTGGCCATCTGAAAATTATGATTAGGATTGGTTTTTATTCAGAACAACTAAATTATTCATTAACATGCTGATGTGCGCATACAGAAACAAAAAAAACAAACAAACTGTGTTCTGTATTTGCCATTACAGAAATTATCTCATATTCACTCTAAGGTTTCCAAGCACCAAGTGAGGGGCTAGGTGAAAAATTTGCAACGCCAATTGTCGCTTTTGTGTTCCTGACAGGGCTGACAGTAATTCATGCCAGAAGGGATCCAATTCCCACTGTACCATTTTCTTAAAAACAATACACACCCCAGCTCATGCTTTGACCTCAGCAGTGACCTCATACATTCTTTTATCAGCAGGTCAGTACATATGTCTATTGAATTCTCCAAGTACTTGAGAAGTTAATTTGTTTTCACATTTCTGGGTTTACTGCTCATGTTTCGTGTTTGGACTGCACACTGGAAGAATTTGATGTGCATGTTCCTTAATATCTGTTGGAAAAGGAAGTGGAAGCTATTTCAGTTTTAAATGAGATTGTCATTTTCTCCTCGAAAAATAACTAATAATTAAATAACTCCAGAATCATTTCCTAAAAATTTTTGCCTGGGAGGCCTTCTACATACCAGTAGTTATTATTCTCTAAGGTAAAATTCTCCCCAAATGCCTCCAGTAAATCAGTTTTTAATTTGCATGTACGGTCTCTTATTGCTAAGTCAATGCTTAGTTTGGAACAGTTTTCTGGAATGAAGCTACGTGGTTCACTCTTAGATATTTTTATTTAATGCTCCTTAAATTATTCTATTGCATACAATGAGTTTGCTACAAAAGAGTTAAGTCTAATGTGTCTGCGTGTCAGTGTATTCTGCTTAAGCCCCTAAAATGTGTCAGAATTTTGATAGAAATACGGAATGTGCCTTAATCTAGGCCACGTGCAACAGCAAGTCAGCAGAATGCACGAAACATCTCCCAGCAGGACTGTAAACACCTGTTTTATCTGGGTGGGTTTTCTAATTTGCACTACCCATGGAAACTTGACATTACCTTCCACTGCAGTCACAAAAAGTTATTCCAATAAGCTGCCATGGTAGAAGCTTATGGGAAATAAATTACCAGAAAATAAATAACATGATTTTTGAGAGCTTATTTATCTCTTGATTTTCCCTTTCTCCAAATTTACCCATTTCTACGAGGGAAAGTGAGAATTCATGGCAAATTTCACTCAGTCTCAGCAGTCTGTGGCCAAGGGAACTGTGTAACATGCAGCCTGCCATATGAGCAGTTACACAGAAACTGCAAATTTAAAACTAAAGAGTTTCCTCAGAAGAGTCATTGTAAATTTTGCATTATTCTTGGCAACATTTCTTCCCATTGCATTTACTTTCAGATTTGGAAGGATTTGTGTGTATTCTCTAGCTCTTCAAAGTATCCTTATTATGTAGTATTAGTAAAAAAATTAAACTATTTCATAGTAATACTTTGTGCACTTTCTTTACAAGGAATCTTGATGGAAATATACAGTTTTTAGACAGTCTTGCTCAAAATTAAAAATCTGTAATTAATTTAGTATGAACATATTTATATGTTAACAAAGACATTTTGGTGTACTAATTTTAATCTGGGTGGTGCTTTTGACCTCTTCAGTTGCACCTCCTTAGAGTAAGTCAGCTATCAAAAATGGATTTCTGCACCCAATACTCAGCCTTAGAAAATCATAGTGTGTATAGATATGTATAAAGCAAGCACGCTCATAAGTAGAATAGCAGGCTCTCTATTCAGTTATCACTGAAACTGAGTGAGTTCTTGACTTGTTTGGTGTTTATTTTGGTGAAGGAAGTATTTGACATATGCCTATTTGTACATAGTGAGAAAAGCTAAATGTCCACCCGCCTGGTTTATGAAGCCTGGTTTTGTTAAATTATCTGAATGATAAAACTGAGGAAAAACCCTGACACTATAGAACAGCAAGCATTTTCTAATATCTCTGTGTTGTAACTTTTTAGCTCCTTAAGGACTGGCAGAACATAAATACAAACTAGTGAAACCAGCTAGGAAGAAAACCCATAAGGAACAAAATTACAAAGCAAACTGAAAATCTGGGTGTTTCCCACTCGACAAACCACTTGTCAACAGGTCACAATGTGTGCAATGGATGACTCATTTAAGAACAGAAAGTGAAATAAGCTTGTCCTTTTAAATTTCTGAGAACAGCTTTGGGCATGGCAGGTTGTGAAAGTTTATATGTTTGGCCAAAGAAAAGTCTGTTTAGGTAGTGTTTGTATGAGGATTAACCATGTAGCTGTGAGAGTGCACATGACCAATTCACTATTAGATGTGGGAAAATCAGAGTTTAGGCCATTTCCACCTTGAAATACATTTTCAGTTTCTCCCAGAGCATTCTATATAGCTAAATCTATATGGAAAGTTTAGTTCTCTTACCATCTCCAACATGTGCATCAAAAAGGCTTTTATTCACTCATGAAGACACCTTGTTTGCTTGCCTGAACCTCTTACCTTTTTAGAGGCTGCAGTGGAGACCAGATCACTGTCACTGCACCTACTACTAAGCAAGCAGCCAGAACTCAAAGGATCATGTTGTCTCCTTACATGATTGATTCCTGTTAAAATCAGACAAATAGTATCTGCTTTTACCTTCTTTGAATTTTAAAAATTTTATGCAATATATGAATTGTAAATATTTAGAGTCCATGTTGCCACCTGTAAGGCCTGAATTTTATTTGGTTTTGATTGTACTAGTGCTACAGAACTTGAAAGAGAAGGAGTTGTGTAACAACAATAATATCTTTTCTAATTCTGCATTCATTTAAATCCTCCACAAATTGTACTAGTGATGAATATCCATGCAAGAGGAATGCATGTTTCTCAACTCAGGTTAATACTCCGGAGACATTTAGGAAGAAACACGCTTGTAAAGTGTGTTTGAAATACTGTGACATATAGTATCTCATACCATAATACCTGTCTCAAAGGATTATTTATTATTTGCAATTAAAAAGAAAAAGCACCAAATAATGAGGAGCTTTATGGAGTTTCTGTGCTCTGGTAGATGAGTATGTATGTGACTCTCTGGATTTCTGTGGAATACTATTTGCATGGATGTCCTTAATCAACCATCAGCACCATTACAAAACTCCTACAGGGAAAATCCCTTGCCAAATTTTATCTAGGATTTGGGTCACGAATCAGAATGTCAAAACACACACACAGAACTGTGGAAGATAGCGCTGAATGAAGTGCTAACAGAAATTATTGTTTTACTGTTGCTGCCAAAATAATCAAGAGTATTTAAGAGCATATATGTATAGAAACTCTATGTGGTTATAATAATGTGTCATTTTTATGAAGGTGTCCCATTCTTCAGGGAGAATCCAGCTCAAAGTAGGCGAACAGTAACTAACTTCTGTATTTGTCTGTGTGTTCTTGTAAACTGTATTGTCATGAACTTAATAAAAGGGAGTTAGTCAAAGCAAGATATTTTTCGAGATTCTTATACACACAGAGAAACATAGTGCTGTGTTGGTCATAATTACATGTCTTCTGAGCATCCCACAATTAAATTTATTTTTGGAAGTGAAGAAAGTGTCTGTCAGACAAAGGAGATGAAAACTAATTTTGGCAACAGCAAAAATAATAGGAATAAATAGACATATTCTATGTGTTGAGTCACTGGTGAGTACATCCCACAAATGAGCTCTTGTAAGTCTGCTGGGTATTAAGTACTACTGTTTAAGTCCCCAAGCCTGATTTAGTGATTTTTTTTTCTGTCAGTTAAATTCCAAATAGCTTTCAGTCAAAAGCAGATTATCCACAATTATGCAATGTAATATGTGACGACGTATTCCCAATGTATCTTCTTTGCATGCCACCTAATCTATTATCAGAGCTATGACATTTCTGTTTATTTGTACATCATCATATGAACTGTATCCCCTTAAATGTCAGTGTAAAAATGTCTTGGAGATCACTAATATTTACGGTGTTAAGTATTTCAGGTGTTTTTTTCATGATGCTATGTGTATAAATACTATTAAAAGGATCAGATTTATGAAGAAAGCTTAAGATATTGTAAGCATAACCCATTAGGCTTAATTCAAAAAGTATCTACCTGATGATGCACACAAATTAATTCCTAAATTATCATCATCTTAGCCAAGTGTATCTTTACCCAGAATGCTAGACCTACATTTCAGAATTTGACACAGTATCCTTGAATTTTGATAAGGAAGTGATTAAGTTTCAGAATTAGGTTTTTGTTACCTCTGAAAAGAAATTTCATGTAGTTTTGATTGACTTTCAACATGGTTAATTGAATAGGTAAGTGACAAATGGCACTGAAGGTTCATTATATCAGTAATTATAATTATATCATTAATTACTTATCCTATTTATAGTTGTTAATGTTTTTAGTATTGCAGGTCTGCTATTCAATGCATTTATTACGCTCTTTTGAATCTTTAATATAAAATAAGAGCCTTGGAACAAAATAAAATTTAGGGATTGACAGTGGTGGAGAACTTTATCAACAGCAGTCTGAATATAGAAACATGTACCTATACAAGCAAATTTGCAAATTTGAGACTTCTCTGTCTTGATATGTAAGATTTGGAGTTAATCTGTGTATCCTGAATTCTGTACTGTAATGAGCAATATCTTCTGCTGCCATAGCTGTCATCTCTGATGATACAATTCACTCTAATGATAAACATAATCTCTGCAATAAGCCGGTTCTCTTTGCGAGCAAAATTCACTACAGAATTGTGGTCGTATGTAAGATAAAAAATTTGTCTGGTGTCTGTGTTGTGTTACACCACAAAATCTTCAGTCACTGATATATAAGCAGTAGAATTCCACACACACAGTGTCAGCTCTAGGAGGAGTTTACCCCAGTGAATAATAACCTCATTGCTAACTACTTATATAAACATGGACTTCAGGAATTCGTACCACTCTTGATTGAAACAGTACTGAGGAGTGGAAGCTGCTTGAAATCTCTTAGAACATTTGTAATTGCAAAATTACTCTCATCTGTGAGTGAGCTTGAAGAAAAAGTGTTTGGGGCTGCTTGGGTTTGAGTTCAAAGGATAACTGTGGTCTGCCAGGGCAAGAAGTAGGTAATTAAAGCAGTATTTAGAAAGCTTCAAAATGGGACAACTTTAAGGCTAACATTTTCTAGACTGGAGTGGAAAGAAAGTGAAAATAACCCAAAAATGTATTAATGCATGTCTCATGGAATCCCCTAAGAGTTTCTGAGAGCTGTATAGTAACCACAGTTATTATCAGAAAACTGACTGCAGGAGTTGTTTTCTGACATTTTCAGGGTATTATGGGGCTGTGAGTTGCCACACCAAACTTGCTCAATTCACAAGTCAAAACAAGACTTTATTATAAGGCTAACAGTGCCACCCCAGTCTATTGTCTGAAAGCTGGCCACTGCTATTGCTTCATACACCCCTACCAAAAGGGTGATTTTGGACTCAGGGCTTCTGTTACACTTCTCTCGGTGAACTCTGGAGCAAAACAGAATTTGCTTTGCTGTTCTGCAGCATACTGAGTCATTGGTGTTAGTGGTAATGATTAGTTTGGGCTGAGAGTTTAAGAGACATGACTTCAAAGACACATGCTGTACAACTAGACAGGTAAAGTAACCAGGTGCTATTTCTATGGGATATTTTTCACTAAATGTATGTGAAGGTTTAGGTATTAGGCTTATTATTTACTAGATATTTGGTATTGCAGATAGATACTGAGATGTTTTCATATTAGGGCTTAAATATTCGCCAGTGAACGAGGTTTTGTTATATCTATGGTCTCCTGAAGTACTGCAGAGGGGACATGCCCTTTATGAACAATTACTTGATTAAAAAAGAATATGTGTTAGGAAATATCATTCCAGTTATTTGAAGATGGGTGCTACTGACATACTGTACTGATTTTTCTTTCTTTTTTTTCTCTCTCTTTGGTTTATAGTACTAAATTATGGAGCAGAATTTTCCATCTTTAAAGTAATTGATACTGCATTATGGTTGATTTGAAAGTCCAAAGACAATATGAATTATACAGCTAATAGCCAAACAAAATTTTTTTTTTTTTTTTTTCAATTCTTCAGGGCAGAAAAATTTCTGTTCAAAGTTTTTCCTTATGTAGCTGACATTGTTTAAAGGTCGAGTAGAAATATTCTCTTCATGTGCACTATTTTCTCAACTGATGCAGGGGTTCAGTTGGAGGTCAGGGCTGAGCCATCCCAGTGCCTTGGCACTGCCACCAGGAGTGGCACCATCCTCCAGTCTCTCCTTCCCACCTCCCCTTTCCTCTCCCAAACCATGCTGTGCTCAGGCTGGGACACGCCCTCCCCTCTGCTGGCTCCTGTGCTTATCTGCCTGCACGGGGAACTGGAATGACTGAAATCCCTTTGCCCCTTTGCTGGGTGAGTTCTCTGCGTGGAGCCAGCTCCTGGGGTGCTCAGAGGCGCTGGAACCCAGCAGCAGCAGGGCTCTCACACCTGGCAGGAAGAAGAGGTGAGGAAGAATCAGATCTTCCTATTTTAGCTGCAGCCAACTTGCAACTGATTTAACTGTGTTGTGCCTCTATGTCTTAACAAAATTACCTATTTAATTTGTGGGGGTTTTTCGTGGTGTAAAACTACATAAACATTTAAGAAAATGACAGTTAATGCCCGGGTTGCTGCAGTGACTGTGCTGGGCCAGAGCTGGAGTAACCCCATTGATTTTAGGATGGTTATTCCACATTCTAAGCTGTGAAAATTGGTGACACCCACCAAACTGATTTATAAAAACTTTGTGGTAACCCCCAATTTTTTAGTAACTTTCATTAGTTTAACTGCAGACTTTGAGTTTTGATTTTCTTCTGTAATTGATTCAGTAAAGAGATTGCTTATCATTCACTGTAAATATTAGCATGACCTTGAAATCAAGATTTGAAGAGACTTCTTAAGATGTGTTTAGTAGTGCTTTGACCTTTATTGTCCTTGAAGAGTATATCTAAATATTTTGCAGGTATTTACAAATTTATACATTTATAACTATGGATCCAGACAGTCTGTGGACTCGTAATACGTATTTCTAGGGTCAGTAGTAAAGAGAATATTTATATCCTTTTAGCCACTACCATTTCTAGAGAATTGTGGCAGAACTCCAAATACAGAAAGATGACGGTAGCAAAAGACTTTCCTAGACAAGAAAAGATACTACCAAGGATCAAGTAGCTTTCATTCAAGAATTAATTTACCCCTTATGTTTTGATGGTTGAAACCCATTGACATGAGGCACTGTAAAATGTGTAAACATTCAAATAAAATAACTGCATGGACTTGAGCTACTGCAGCTTTATGTTTTTAGTGTTGAATATTCTTTGCTTTATTTTTAATGGTCTCCAATGATGATAGGTATTTAAAATACATTGTTAAAATCTCATCTTGTTTTTGTGGTCCCAATTGCCTTGAAATAAATACATCAACTTAAAAAAGTATTTTAAAATCAAACCCGTTGAAGCCACTTGAAACAGAACACCTCTCTATACGTAATTTTTCTGATTTCATAGCAGCATATTTATAGACAAAGGTAATAGTTTTTACGTTTATAGCTGACTATTCCTTCATAGGTCCTGGAAGGACTGGGGTAATCAGATAAGGATGGTGACTTGAGAACATTTTGGAACACCCTGTCTCCCTCCTCTGTTAGAAATAGACACATGAAAGCTGTCAAATTCTGTGATTATTCATTTTAGAGGAAGAAGTTTTATCCTTTTATTGATCTACATTTAGGCCACATTTTTTTACCTAAAACTCTCTGTGGTAACTGTAGATTTCTTCTAAATCGCCAAGAGAAGGCAGCACCTTGTTCTTTACTAATCAAGAACTCTTCTGAGGAGCATTAACAATAAATAAATTAAAGCTACTTATTGTAACATTTGAAGGAAAGAAACTAGGGAGACAATCACTAAGGAGAGTGATATCATTTTCACAGAGCCTTCCCAAGCAAGTACCTTTGCTAACACCGTTGGAGGTTTTTCCTTACATTTTTTAGTAAACTCAGACGCTCACATCTCCAGACATATGCTCAGTGTCTAATTCTCTGTGGGTGTTTTCATTGCTGCTTGTTTGTAGCATACAAAATCCAGTTTTATGTTAACTAGGTGGGTTGCTGAGTTGCCAGCATGCCATTCTGGATCGGGCATTTGTGAATTGTTTTTCAGCACCAAAGCAGACAATGAAAGCTTTATCTCGATTCCCCAATTAGCAGTAATCATTCTTGCTAAACTTTGGTAAAGAGCTGTAGTATGCAATGAATGTAAAGTATTCATTCCTGGGCAGTTTTTTTTTTCTTTCCTCCTCTCCCAACATTTCTACATTTTGTCAAATAGTCTTATGCTGCTTGTTATTTCTATTCATGTTGCAGATTGAGAATGTTGATGTCTGCCTTAGCTTTCTGGCAGCCAGAGGCGTAAATGTCCAAGGTCTTTCTGCAGAAGGTAAGAGAAACAAATCATCAGAACAAATAACAAGATTTTCTTCTGAAAGCTAAATTTCTTAACACAAATCACTTGCACCTAAATACCAAGCTCCAGCTGTCTTGAACAGCATGCAAATATAGATTAGTGATAACAAGTGGGAGAGTTTCCTTTTAATTTTCCCTTGAAATTGAACCAAGAAATGCAATGTTTATGAAGCTTGAGACAATGTTTTAAAACAATATTTTTTCAATAGTATTAATCTTTTCATGTTACCTCCACAATATTAGACAGGCACAGATCTTCTCAAGCATACTTTTTTTTTTTTAACTTGTTTTTCTATTTGATTCAAAACAGCAAACAAGAACATAAGAATCTTGCCCAGTTAAATAAACCCAGGGAAAGCTATTTGTTTCAGCAAATTTATTATTAGTAGTAATGCTGTCCAGATGAGTTTGAAAATTATAGTATTCCTTTGATGTCTCCTATTAAGAGAATGAGTGAATGGTTTTGCTGCTTCAGTTATTCTGCTGTATTAGTCACCTTAAGAGATTGCCTAACATGCTTGCAACTAAATTAATAAATATAATAAACAAAAAATATTAAAAGTTGTATTTATTATGTAATATTGCCTTGTTCATGTAAGAGGCAAGTGAATTAATAAAATTATATCTTTGTCCTGTAGCAAATTAACCAGTTCTGAAAGGTGCTGTGCACCTTCAAAATCCCTTTGACCTCTATGGCACCTGATGGTCCACAGATGCAACCCTGTATTTTTATTTTGCTTGTAGCAGAAATAAAAGCTGGAAGGATTTTTTTTTCCCAGAGATGGTAATTTCAGTTGAATTCTAGAAGATTCATGGAGAAAAAATTTGGAGTGTTAACCACTATTTTATTTTTAAATTAACTCATCATTACTGTCTTTCACCATCTGAACCTATCTAGGATTTTAAACATGCAATAGACATAATAGTCTAGTCACCCTGATTTTCAAATTGTGAAAAGCTCCTTAAGCAATTTAAGAGAACCTTTCTGTGTATTTGTAGACATCTTGGTGTAAGAGAATCCTGAAATTTTTATGCTTGTCATTCACCTCAAAGCTATTTAGAACCAGAATTTCTAGAGCAGCATATTTTTACTTGCGTATGAAGTATGAATCAAGGTGTGCATAGCATGAATTTGTTTTGTGAGGATACTCATAATTCTTTAATACTTGACAGGGTACATGACACATTTTCTGTACTTTTTGAAATCAGAATCGTGTGCATTCTGTAATGCCTTTATTCCTACCTTTGTTTTGCTTTGGAAAATAATTTTAATAGGATATAAGCTTCGATTGTGTAGCTTTAAGTTCATATAAAAGCAATAATACTACATAGGACAAATGAAGGACAATGATTTAAAATGCTCATTATTCTTCTAAACGGAATTTTAGCATTTCGTGCTGACGTAAGATTAAAATAAATTCTGATGTTATGCAGTTTGTTGTGGATCTGGAGTAAATCCACTACTATCTTTATAATGACATTCTTCAAGGTACTGCAGAAGTGTGATTCCCTTTAATATACCATTTTTACAATGTATAATCCTGAATATTACCATTTTTAGGAGGCAAGGAAATTGAGTTTCTTGTAATAAGCTTTGGTAAATGTGTCTCATTAGTACTGGGTCATTTATTAATGACCAGAAAAGTTGTGGAACAATAAACCATAACCTTAACAAGTTTTTAAAATCTCACAATCAGTTTCTGACGCTTGAGCAAAGAGGTCTAGAAAAAAGTAATTTTCAAATCTTGACTGCTGAATTTCTGCTTGAGAGCCCAGCTGATAAATAATTATCCAGTTTCTACAAAGAAAAACCATCCCCTCATTTTCCAAGTATGTGTTTAGTACACATTAGAAGATTCTGGATTTTCTGCTTGTGAGAAATCTTCTAACATTAACTCAATTAAAAGAAGTAAAGAAAAAGTTACTGATAGCAACCTTCTCTAAAAACAGTAAAAAAACTAGTTTAACACAAAAGGAGCAAAATTTTAAGATTAAAAAATGTTGAGTGGGATTTTAAAAAGGATTCTTTTCCTGAGCGTTGTTATGCAAAATGATAACAATAAATAAACTGGTGTCGTGTATCGACAATCTTCTCAAATCAAAGCTTCTCAAAATGAATAGTTATGTGGGGGTTTTGAGTGTTTTTAGGATAATTTTAAATATAAGTTTTCTGTATTCCTTGACAATGATCTCCCTTGACACCAACTTGACTGCAAATGTCATAGTAGCCTAAAAAGTTTACTCATTCTGGGAAGTTCTTCATATCTCTAGTGGTGTCATTGATAATCAAAGATCCTGCAGCATCTTCACAGGGAAGATGGAAAAGTATGGCTGCTTAGAAGAAATTTGCATTTTGAAAAGTATCTTCCAGTGTCCAGGATTGGGTTTGCTTTTGAAGAACAGGTTATGAGAAATGCTCCAGAGTTTGCTGGCCTGTTTGTATATGTATTAACATTTCACCTAATCCTATTGAAAGAAAACTAATATGGTTTAAGAGACATGAAAATGACAGTAATTTTGTATAAATTCAGCTTGAAAATTTACCTAGGAAACCTGTGTAGCACACATAGCTCAGCATTTGGATTTGCAGGGAAGGCAGAAAGGTTGTGGCATTACAAGTCAGGTTGCAAGCTATAAGTCTAATAAAAACCATAAGGTGGTCAGTGCCAAAGAAAATTAATAATGAGGTTATGAACCAATCTACATGCTGTAGATAATTTCCTTAAAGTCCTCTGAGGTTTCTTTTTTGACACTGAGCTCCTTTATCAGCAAAGAATAACATTATCCTTTTAAAATTTTCATCTCAAGCTGAGTAAAAGTTGAGAAGGGAATGGGAGACATAGGGATGATACCGTGGCTCTCCAGAATTGTATTCAGGTAGCTGTTTAGCCTTGTCAAAGCTGTAGTTTTTAAGTCTTCGATATCAGCTACAGCAGCATAAAATGGAAAGCTATGAAATCATGTCATCTGAAAGTTCAGAGATGTAATCATGAGCGTTACAGTCACTGTTTTTAAAAACAACTTTCTATTTATTTTCTTCTCTCATGTTCCCTGCACATCTGTATGAATGGATATGTGCTCACTGACAAGAACCATTACCATGCATTCTTTTTGATTTTCCCAGAACTCAGTGTTATTACCAATGTGCACAGAATTTGCCCCAAAAACAAAAAGAATAATTTAAAGTCATGAGGTTTGAAGGGATGTATATATAAGACCAGAAAGAATTAACATTTTTCTGGGTGAAATTAGAATGTTTGTACTTTGTTGGCACAGGAGTATTCATTTCAGATTATATGTCTTATTTAAGGTTTTATATACTCTTGTTTATGACCATGCAAATGATTCATCATGAGGGCATTTTAGCAACTGGTGTTTATTGCAACACTGACACATAGAAAACCAAAAATTATAATAAAAACCAAACTATCAGTGACACCTAAAATGTCTCTGATATTATGGTTAAATGAAGAGATATAAGACATAAACATGTATAGCTATAGGTATGTACAGATATTTTAGTATGACTGCTACAAAACCAAAGTCAAAAACCAAAGTGTTTTCAGTTCCTTTTCTCTTTTTTTTTTTTAATAGAAATAAGGAATGGAAATTTGAAAGCCATTTTAGGGCTGTTTTTCAGTTTGTCTCGGTACAAACAGCAGCAACATCATCAGCAACAGTACTACCAGTCTTTGGTGGAGCTACAACAGCAAGTCCCTTCAACTCCAGCTGAAATCAGCCAGTCCAAAACACACCAAGATATGCAGTCAAGGTAGGTTAAGAAGTTATTTTTCTCAGGTTAAAGCTTTTATTTTTCTTTTCAAAAAAGACAAAATGTTGTAAAAAAATAGGCCATAAAATTTTTTTTAAAATCTATTTACACAGTAGATTCAACGTGGGTTTTGCTGGTGAGCCCACATTTCTTGAGAGTAAAGCTAGAGCAAGAGCAGAGAACATTCCCAATTGGATTTAGCTCCAATTTTAATTGTAAGCCTTTCTTTTACTTTATTATTGATTTTTCTGCCCCTTGCACAATAAGAGGCAGCTAGCACACCATGTGGTTAGTATACTGGTTATTTTCCTGTTTTCTTCACATACCCTTCTTCTACATGTAAACGAATAATTTCCAATAATTAACAAAACACATCGGGGATAAGCACAATTAACACTTTCATTTGTTATAATCTCTTTTTATCCCCACACATTCTGGTTTTTGAGGGCCTAATTCTGTTTGAATGTTTTTTAAAGGGAAGAAGAAGTAGCCTTAATCTAGTTGTTTAAGTGGCCAGTTTTTTATTCCGTTTTAAGAAAACAAAGCATTCAGCAGAATCCAATAATTGCCAAATTACATTGCATTCAGGCCACATCTGAAAACATGTTTACACAAGGTAGTTGCTTAAAGGCCACTACAGAAAAATGAGTTTGAAACACAAATATCTGTTCAAGAGGAAAGAGAGTTGTAACAATTATAGAGTTATAGTTAAGAGTATTAACAATGTATATTTTATTGGGGAAGGTAATAAAAGTCTACTGTAGGTCTTCATGAAGAATTTTGTCTATTGCTTTGTTGGGTTTTTGTACTTGTTCCATTTTTTATATCCTTGTTTAAAATGTTTTTGTGGACTTAGTGAACAGCTGCATGTCTAGAATATGGTAAGTCAATGATCTAGGTTGGATTAAAAGTATCAGACTAATATATTGAGATTCTGGTTCTTAAGTATATTAATATTTAAATTACACTTTCATGTGTATTATGAACATATTTCTGCTTCAATTGACAATACTTTTAACACTTCAGGCTGATAAAAATCTGTATCTTGGAACTAGAAATGTTTTTATATATGTTTTGGAGGAAAATGTTGATAATAGCATTTTAATTGCCTCTTTAGATGCAAAAATTAAGATACACTTGTGTTTGGCTGGGGCATTACGTAGTGAAATGCTTTTATTTTCTCTGATACTGAAAATTAATGTCTCTGAAGGTTTTCTCTGTGAAGTATGCTATTAACATATAATCTAGGAAATTATGGTGGGGTCCTAGAAGAGTCTGACCACTCTCAACGTTTTCCAAAGCTGGATTTCTGCTTTATGAAGGATATTTCAAACTGCATGAGAGGCAATAACATCTTGTTATTCAGGAATTAAGTGTTCACAGCTTTAATCAGTGGAATTAAGAGCTTAGCCAGCTTCCTGTAAATACCTTTGGTTACTGGTTTTTGTTTTTACTTTAGTGAAAGAACTGAAACATTTCCTGATTTTGTAATTCACCCATTGTGAATTTTTAACAACAAAAATAATTACAATGTTCTTCTATAGGTCATGGCTATTGCAAGTGTTTTTCCAAAAAAAGCATAGACAAAGCAGGTTTTTTACTATTTTGGTGACAGTGATTGCACATGGTAGGCAGAGAGGTGATGAATCTTTTACTAAGCTTTCCACTATAACTCCCTGAGATCTCATGGTCCTTCTGCACTTCTTTCTCCTCTTCTACTTAAGAAGGCAATTATTCCATGTCCCAGAACCCCCACATTTATGCTTTTGTAGAGCAACATCTAAGGCTGGTTTGAAAAAATTGATATTTCCATCAGGATGCTTTAGACTTTCCACTTTAATCTTGAAAATCATTTAATTCTTTGATTAAATTTCTATTCATAGCTGTGTTTCAGATATAAAATATTTCTATGTAAAAAATTATTAAAACCAAGATTGATGCCATCTTTCTTACTTCCTATCTGTAAACTGAAAGAAAGATTTTTTCCTTTTGCTTTCACATATACAGAGGTTTGAGCTTGTCACTATAAATTTCTGTATTGCCTGAGGGAGTATGGTTTCTTCTATCCATATATTTTTCAAATAAGTCTTTAAGGATAAAGAAAGGTTCCTACTGGTAAAAACTTTCTCCTATATGAAAAGTTTCTATCTTCAACTATAAATACATCTAGCATTATGAACTGCTAGCAAAACAAGGAGCCCTGGAACTTAGAAACAAACAGAAATACAATTTTTTCTCAATACTAATTTTCTTGGTTGGGTTGTGGTTTTTTTATTTATCACTGTTTTGAAGTAGTGTAAAGAAATTAGCATAAAATAACATTTCCCCTTCTATGAAAAATGACTATATGTGAACACAAGTTTTCCACAAATAGATGGGCATATATAAATGTACACTGATGTGAGGTTTCTGTGGCAGACTTACCAACACTTCTTTTCATAGCAATCATTCAATTCAATTAATTTTTCCCAATAAAGTAAATAATTTGAAAAATAATTTAAAAATATTTCCCAAACACTTTTTTAGTTTAAAAGATGCTAATGAGTAAATAAAGGCTTCTTTCTAGAAAGAAGGCAAAATATGAATTAAAAAAGAAAAGGGAACATTGGTGAGATTCATCTTGCCTCTTGCCCACTTTTTGCTATCTGAAATGTGGACAGGTAGCTTACATGATTCCCCAAACTGATTTCTATGATTGCTTTCATGTCAGGTGTGTTTCACAATAATTACAGAAGCAACCAGCATAAATGAGCTGGAGGGAGCTCATGACTTAGAAAGTCCTGAGGAACTCACATGACTGCTTCATGGGACATTTGAGATGTTTAGATATTTTTGGCAAAAAGTTGTTTCATACAGATACAGAAACCTACATATTTCACTGAATGGAGAATTTTGGAAAGTGAAAAAATCTGAAGTGCATATTAATGTACATTCTTCACATTGTCCTTATGAAATTATTAACTCAATAGATAATCTAACTTCCATCTATCAATAAAGGAGTAATTTTACTTTTTTTTTCTGAAGTGCTGTTGATAAAACAAGCTATTTTATCCTTTCATAGTGAATGTGAATCTTTAAGGCTATTTATTATTACACATTTTTTGTGCAGGTATGCCTTTTTTATTACTATGTTGCAGTTCTGAATATGTTTTTAAAAATTCTTGATTCTTTCCATTTTCTAACATTTCTAACATAACTGTGGAAAGGTTTGGTATGCAGAAGCCTTAAGGCAGGAAATCCCTTATGGTGTATATTTTGGAAAAAATATTTGGTAAGTGCACATAACAGAGCAGTTTTCATTAAATTGACCTGTGGTCTTTTATTACCTAGAAATAGTTCTTTCTGGTTTTTGAAAGGAACAAGAAAAATTATCTTATTATTATGGAAGAAGCCATATAATGAATACAGCTGCTAACACGTGAATTGGACATTCATTTTTTTTCAATAATGACAAAATGCTTCAAACCTAATCTGAATAAATTTTCAAGGGTATTATGAAAATCATTTTCTTACACCACGAGTATTTTATTTTACTGGAGGACTGACACATATCTACTTTGCTAGACACCTGAGAAACAAAGGTGTCTTTCTGATGCACTCTGTACATTTAAGTGCATTTGATATCCATGTGCTTGTATGTGTGTATACAGGTAAGCAAAAGCAAAATATATACTCTGAAAAAGGTGGATTCTTTTAACAGATTTTATACATATTTTTAAATCTTCAATAATCAATCACATTTCATGTTGTACTTCGAGTGTTTGAAACTATGCCCTGGTTTCAATTAATAACTGAGGTTATTTTAGGTTAGAATATTCTATGAGAAAAGTTATCTTCTTCATTGCTTCCAGCTAACGTATACTAAGCATATTGTGTAATTTCAACTTTATTTCCTAGGAGGGAAAAAGCTATTGTATTTTTTTTATTAAACAAATATGAGAGGGTGATGACCTTCACTTTTCCCAAGAGAAAAACATATACATGAGAGAGGGAAATATGTCTAAGGAGTCACACTGAAGGTGGTCAAATTACAGAGGTTGTAGCATTCAAGCCCTGCTGAAGACCAGGAAAGTTTTATATCTGTATGTGCAGGGCTAGCATCTCACTCTCCTAATTTAAAAGACTGGTCCTGCTGCTGCTGGTGATGATGATGATGGTGGTACTCACCCTCATTTCCAGGTTACAATGTCCTCAGTAGTGATCAGTGTCTGTGATCATTGCTGTGTCTGAACCCGTTCCGTGTGCCACTGAAGACAAGCTGCCTTATACAGTGTTTGAGCCCTTTGTCAACAAAAATGAAACAAGCACCAAATTATTTTAGGACTCTACAGGTTCCATATTCAGGTTGTTTTGCTAAGGTAAACAAACAGAAGCCCCAGGGGAAGGTTATAATCAGAATATCAGGAGACTGGATGGATTAGGTTCGCACAGAAATGTGCAATTCAGAAGGCTAGTTGTCCTTGGGTGACTAGGAGACAACACAGACCAGGAATGTAATTAAACCAATTTCTGGAGGAGCCTCTCTTCTCTAAGTGCAAAGTTTGCATGGGAGGATAATGAATCCTCTTTCACAGGCTCCTTACAAATTTATCCAAAATTGGTCAGTGTGGCAATACTCTAACATTCCTATTCCCATGTAATCTGTCTGTGACCAACATCGGAATTGTGAAAACTGTGCACACAGAAAGCAAGCAAGATTCTTCTTGTGAAAGAGTATCATTGACCTATCTAATCCTACAGTCAACAGCAGCATTTCAAATTAAATGTATAAAGAATGAAGGAAGTTGATTCATGGTAACTGAAATTGCCTCTCAAAGAGCATACTTTCTTTATGGAAGATCATAGTTTTGTATCAGTAAGTATAAAAACTCTGAAATTATTAGACTATTAGTGAAAAAAATCTGTGGTAAATAACTAATGGTAACCAAAGGCAAAGAATACTTTTAGATGTGATTTCTGATTTCTTTTTGCCCTGAAATTTCCTATATTCTCCCATGAGTAACTGTGGGAATTGAATATTTTGAAATCTAAAGTTAGTGAATTCACTCTTTCCTTATGACTTTATTTCAGCTCTGAGATTTATTTTTAAAAATACAGTGCTGGTGGCCTTATTTATATCTATCAGTGCAGATAGATGACAACAATGGCTACATTATATTTTTATGCTTTGCTTTGCTAGTGGATTCCATTATCAGAGCAATACATCTGTGGTGATGATCTTTCAACCACCCAGATACTAAGAGAAAACACATGTGGATGAAAGAAGTTCTGTCTCATTTACAGATTAGACAGTAACTGGTTTCAGTAAGCTGTCAGAAGAATTCCCCTAGACGGACAAACTATTTTATCACGTACAGGAATGATGAGCACAGCTTGAGGTCCAGATGGATTTTGTTAAAATTGTTATATTAAAAAAGTGCACCCTGGTTTTCCTGGGCATATAAACAAGGTTAGGTAGCTGATTTCTATACGCAGTTGCATATATAACTACTGCAAGGAACAGGGTTTCATGTTGCCTGCTGCTCAGAAGTACTAGGGAAGAAATTAAGCATATTGGACACAGAGCTTGTGCTGTGTGAAATACAGTAATGAAAATGTAGTGGTTATGATTATGAATTGAAATAGATCCATATCAGAATAGTGGCAATCTGCATAGCAATCTTGATTACCTCACTCTGTTTCAAAAAAGGCCTTCATTTAAACATTCTCATGGTTTTAAATATGGTTGCAGCAATCTACACCAAGTGCATTGTGCTGACATGGGCTGGAAAATGGAAGGTGTACATAGCTGTGTGTGTTCCTCAGTTAATATATAGGAAAGTGATGAAACAAGTCCCTTTGCTGTCCTTAGCTCTTGCCATTGCTAGCCACTTGGTTTTGGTGAAGGGAAATGGGTGGGTAGTTCCTGCTTTTCCCTCTGTAGAATCATTATCAAATCACTAAAGAGAAAAAAAATTAGGAAAATATTTATTTCTTCTTTCTGTTCTCTGTTTGCTAGTAAGGGTCTAAGGAAACAAAGTGTTATTAATCTAATCTGATGTATTTTTATATGTCTGGGAGATAATGCAGAAAAAGTCCCTTAATGCAATTCTTCCAGGATCTGCAGAAAGCTGGCCTTCAAATGGCCCTTAGGTATTTAGGTTTATTTTACCTTGCAAATCAGCTTTGACCCCATTTTGTTCTACTCCCAAAGGTGCAACCCTTCCAGTCCTCAAGGTTCCCAATCACAGTAACTTCAGAAAGGAAGTTCTTTCATCATATTTGTCCAGAAGTCCAAGTAAATAAAGCATTTAGTATGTTTCAGTGGCAAATGATTAACCTGTCTAATAACCTTCACACAGAAAAGACAGAACAAAGCAGTAGTAAGAATGTATTTCTCATATCCTTCTAACCCATCCTCTCTAAGATATCTGGTAACATTTCTTAAGCTTAAAATAATGGGAGAAAGGGTATTTCAAAGTGACATTCAGGTTCTAAAATAAGTGGTCTTCTCTACACTTCTATCTTCCAATAGACTACTCTAGCATACTATAGCATACCTAGATAGAAAATAAAAAAATTTAAATTATAAAGCACTTTTAGTCTTTTAATAGCATTTCATAGTTTTTTTAAACTGTTTGACCCTATTTGACCATTTCCCTACAAATCCTTCAGAAACTGCTTGTATCTTTTACCTTCTTACTTACTTCTGTAGGCTGGATCCTTCAGACATGTCCTTTACTGATTGGTATCTCACTCTTGTTTGTTGCACACAGTTTTTTCTCCTTGCAAAGCACCTGATGTATGTCTGAACATTTTCTTTAAGGAACCTGTCACATGTAGTTACAGTGATTTTTTCTGTTTATAAATTACCTCTCCTCAAGAACAATATTTTTTCCTTGCCTCTTCTACTGTTTGCAGTTCAAAATGAAACAGTCATCTTTTTTCATTATCTGTCCTTGCAGTTTTCAAAAGAGTGTTTTAAATCAGTTTAGTGGCAATTTTCATTTTGTACATTTCAGATATTCTCATTGTTTGACCTGTGTCACCCTTCCCACTCATTACTTTTTATATGTCAGTTTTGATGCACTTTGGCCATAATTTTCATTGTCACTAATCCAGATCATGTAGAATTTAATGGGAAGTGTTCCATTCACCTTGTAGTACTTGAATCCAATCTTTTATCTATTTCCTTTGGAAGGAATAGAAGCTTTATAATGAAGTTATTTTCCCTTCAGACATTCTTTGTTGCTCTACCCTCACTCTCTACTGAGATTCATTAGTTCTTCTCAGTCTCTGAAAATGAAATCTGATGCAAATGTCCATACATTTATTACTTTCCCAGATCTGCCACCTATTTAATTCTGACGTCTTGTGAACATTGGAGGTTGCCTATAATTATTTGTATATGGAAAACAAAATTTCAACGCATGTAAAATGCAAGGGTAGCCATATTAAATTAGTGCAGTCTTCGTTCTTTTTTTTTTTTTTTTGGCCGATAATTCCTTTTTTATTTTTTATTAAATAAAGTGTTGTTACTTTGTTCCTATTTATTTTTTAANATTAAATTAGTGCAGTCTTCGTTCTTTTTTTTTTTTTTTGGCAGATAATTCCTTTTTTATTTATTATGAAATAAAGTGTTGTTACTTTGTTCCTATTTATTTCTTAATAAATTCCTTTATACCAGTGTGTGGCCAAGTCTTTTCCTTGCACTTACACTCATTTAAGTCATAGTTTTATATTTGTACTGCTACTTTCTTTGTTTCTATCAGTCCTTTTTATCATCTATTATGTCTTACTATTTTCACAGACTGTGCAACAAATTTGATATTCTACATATTGTGGTTTTGCAGGTGTCAGTTAATGAAATATCATTACAGTTGGAAGCTGTTGTGGAGGAGATGATTTTCTCTCTTGATTTACCAATAAAACTCCAAAATAAAAATCTATATAAATTCCAAAGAAGCATAGGCAGTGCTGTTTGGCAATCATTGCCTGTGAAAAATAGGTTAAAATTGAAGTGAAAGAAAGAGATTTTTTTAATATATATATTTAATATTCACTAGACTTACAAGAATTTATTTGTGTTTTCAAAATACTTAAGGGAAGATAGCTGAAATGCTGGTAGAATCTTTTGTATTTTCTTTATGTTACAAAGCTCTTTACCATTTTAAATGGGCAGACCAAACAAAATGCTTACAAATATATTTTACTACTGTCAATAGAAACAGTTAACCATGTGATAATTTTTGGACTGATGCAGGTTTATAGCAATCACAACCATACACTAGGATGTGTTAGAAATGTGAATTTTCTGGAAATCTATGCAAAGATTCAAGAGATAATTAGCATAGATTTGAAGAAGTAAGAGCATCAGCATTTCTGTCACCTCCATTTCCATTCCCCCTAGGATAAACTTTATTACAGTCTTATTTTATCAAACTGTGAAATAGAATGGTGGCATATGATTCTGTGCAGATATTCTGATATAATTTTATTCTAGTAAAAGATCATAAATGATATGGAGATAAGGTCATAAAAGGGTACAATTGGTCCCTAAGGGCCTAATCCTAGTTCTGGCAGCACGCTGTTATCCACTTGTCCAATTTGTTCAGAGAAAAATAGTAAAGCTAAAAAGATGGCATTTTAGGTGTGCTGCAGGTTAGGTTAAGCACAGTAGCTACATAGCACAGTGTCCTAAACCATAACCCACAGTTATTGCTAGATGTCCATTTTGTGCCTTTAATGTTGTGATTCATGTGCTCCTTCATTGAATTCCACAAAGTACCTGTACTGCAATACTGGGACCAAAGCAGGAGAGCTACGGTCAGATTCATTCTTATTACAAGTCTCTGTATTCTGCAGGAGCAGAAATGCTGATGCAAAACTGGGTTATCTGCATTTTGGTTTATGAGTTGTGAACAATAGGAAAACATTGAAAACATATTTTTTCTTGTATCTCCAAGCATGAATCATTTGGAGTCAGACTGCTGGAATAAGATGCCAGAAGTTCAAAGAGCGGAAAGGAGAAATGTCCAACTAATTTAGAACAGATGACAGGGTATGAGCTAGAACTGCCTGAGCCATAGACATTTCCTCTTGTGAATGAAAAAATAAATGTGTATTTATGTGTTAGGTATCTACAGATAATATACCTCTATCTATAAAATATACATTCATATATAACATTTATATAGATGTTAAATTTTAAAAAATGTAAATAAATAAATATGTATAGATACAGATATATGTATCTGTAGATACATACATGTAGATATGGCCAGATATTAATTCACCAAGGCTGTGCTAAAAAGGGAAAAGCAATGTCTGAAAAATATTGTTTATACAGAAAATCAAGTTTTTTAGTTTCTTCCTCAGTGTTCCTTGCCTATACATATGGGGAATCCAGCATCTTCTACCTGCTCAAACTGTTTGGTATGGGAAGGAGCCTGGAAACTTGTTTCCTGTGGCATCTTTTGAGGCACACTTGAAATTTGGAATCAGGTATACCTTAGAATACAATCTCTTGTGCTTTTCAACCAGTAGGATGAGCAGCTAAATAGCTTATGAAAAAAAAAACTTTAAAGAAAAAAACAGTGCACAGTGAAATTGAGACATTCTGGGGAAATTTTTACATTGAAAAAACATTCTTTTTAAATTAGTGTTTTTTCAGAGAATCATTCTAATATAAAAGTCTTGAGCAGTTCTGGAGTGCATTCACACTAGAGATTAAATGCACTTTATAAGATCTACAGCATAATAAAATTCAAGTATGCCAGTAAGGAAGAAAGAGTTTGATTATATACTGCAAACTCCTTTGCCTTTTTCTAATTTTAACATAGTGCATAGCTGGCATTTTAGAACCACTATGTGACTCAACATTATAGGAAAATGACAGTGTGATGTAACATGATCCTTTTGATCCTTTGGAAGACTTAATAAAAGTAGATGATATTCAGGGTGTCACTGCATGGGTTACTTTTTGAAGAAGGAGGTTAAAATATTTTTAGCTTGATTCATGCTCTATTCAAGTTTATAGAAGCATCATCCTTCAGCTTTATGTGTTAACCCACTTTCCAGGACCTGCTTAGTTTCTGACATGTTGTATGGCAACAAGATAGAGTTTCTGGTAGTTTAGTCAAGTGTCAAACAATCTGTTGCCTTCCTTCTTCATAAAATCATAGAATGATTTAGGTTGGAAAAGACCTCTAAGTTCATCAAGTCCAACAGCTAACTCACCACTGCCAAGTCCACAGCTGAAATCTGTCCCTAAGTGCCACATAAAGTCATTTGGTATTGTAGCCTATATTGATTTCCTAGTCTCCTCTACACCTTTTAGGGCTATTTTGTACCGTGTCCTGCCTGCAAAGGAATGACCTGTGTCAGTTCCCCATCCTGATGGAACATGGTGCACAGGTGCCCAGTGCAGCTGACTGTGCTGCAGAGCCACCTGGCACCGTGCAGAGCCCCAGATCCTGCCACCAGTCAGCACAATACTGACAGGGTGTTCTCCATCAGCACCTCAGGGTCAGCAGCATCACTGTCCTTTCTTCTTGATACTACCTCTGCTACCTCTGTGCTGAACTGCCTTTCTGGGCAGTCTCAGGATGTTTATTCCATTTTCTCACAGCAAAAGAAATTTCCCAGTTGTTACCATTTCATATCTGCTGTGTTGACTAGTGTTTCCCTGGTTTATAAGGCAAAATATTGATGACTTCTACCTGAAAGACAAACTCCATATTATTTTTTCCAGAGTCCAGATTATTTCTGAGGATTTGGTATCAGATGTCTGTATGCCATTTATCCTGCTTTGGACAGGATGTACTTCACCTCCCCTATGTGTTATTTGGAAGAGGAGAGCTAAGCATGGTGCCTGGTCCCTGTGTACATGGTGTAGACAATTGCTGACATGAGTATTACGACAGTGGAAAGGGTCTTGGTAGGAGACAGCTGAGAACCAAAGGCCTTCAAAATCCCTTTTTGCAGCCCTCTGACAAGTAAATCCTTCCTTGTCCTGAATGCTGTAGCATTAAACTGGTACTGTCTTAATTGCAGACACATGCTAACTATATCATGGTGTGGGTTTGTAAGCATTAAAAATAACTGTTTTAAGAAAAACAGGTTTATTTTCCTGACTGACAGATGCTACCCACAGACAATTATCTGGTAGGACAGGTAGGACAGTAGGTAAATATTTTTTTATACATTTAGAAGAGTGGCTAGGCTAATGTCTAGTGTGAAACAGTGTTGCAGTTCACATCCATAAAAGTGATGCCAGCAACTGGGAAATACATCCATGCAAAGCTTTCATGGGCCCAGCATATCCAGAGCTAATTGATAAGGAAAACCTAAAGTCATTAGGAACTTGATGCATCTGTTTTATGAGTTGTCAAATTTTCTTTTTGCCTTTCCTTTGTCACATTACTTTGGAAAATAAATTTACTCAATCACAGTGGAAATTATGCTTTACAAATCATGTTTTGCTGACATTGACACTTTCATCAATGCCTTTCAAGCCTGTCTGGAAAGTTTGAAAGTAGTCTGTAGGCTGTTGTTTCATGAATTTGCTAGTGGATGGAATCCCAAGTAACAGGCACAGAAGGAAAGCATTCTAGCAAACATTATCAGATAGGTATTTTATGCATTTATTGCTATTAAAAGTCTGTGGGCTGGCTTTTCAGCACTGAGATGAAGGGAGTTGATCTTTCCATTACTCTGGAATGTGTTGTTTGAGGTAGAAATGCTATGGTACACTAAGGCACTGCATCCTACTCACTCTTTTTTCCCATCTTACTTTCTGTGTTGATTGTACTGTGTTTCATTCCACCTTTTACAGCATAAATGCACTAAGGTTTTATTTAGCATACAATTTTTCTCACAAATGTCTTGTTTTAGTCAACACAGATAACCAGCTATTCATTTGTAGATTCCTTCATTTTTAATATGCTGGAAAAACACCATGAAAGATCTCATCAGAAGATGAGCTATTATTATGCCAGGCACAAATGTAGCAAACTCAGTAAAACAACCTATTTCACATTTGCATCATAAGTCCAGACATTATTAAGAAATATAGCTGTAAGTGAAATAAAATTCAATGTATGAAAACCTAGATAGATAAAAATACATAAACTAGAATTACAATTAAATTATTTTGATTTTTTTTTTAAAGTAATTATAATATCCACAGAAGCTATGGTCATATAAAAAATCAATTTGTCATTCATTACTCTGAAGATACATGTCAGAGAATTGAATGCTGCTTTTACATATTGAATGATTCCTTTTTGCCCTCTTAAGACTGAAGTACTCTCCTTTTTCTTACATTCATCATGTGCAAATGTACCATTTTTAATTGGCAGGAACAGAGGCAGCTCTGAACCCTTTGTTGGGGTTTAATTTGGTAAAGTAGCAATAATCTCACATTCCATTCCAGTCTCACATTGTCCCTTGGTTTGTGCCTCCTTCTTGTCCCTTTTCAGCACTGCAGTGCTAGGGAAGGGAGGTCCTTTTTTACCTGACAGGTTTTCCTATCTGGTTTACACTCAGGTCTGCTTCAGTGGACTGGCAGAAATTGCTTAACACTGTTCTGGTAGACTCAACACCAACTCATGGTGCTTCGTGTCAGTGCTGCCAGTCTGTAAACTGGGACTAGAGCACTGTGGTTTCTGCTGCTGCTCAGAATTGCTGGATGATGCAGAGCTCTGAGAGACAAAAGAAGTCTGTGTCTATCAGAGTTTCTGCTTACCCAATTGTCCATGACTTCCTTAATAATTCAAGGAATTTGATGTTGTGATTGCACCTGGCTTAGGGACCTGTCTACAGCCTTAAACTGTGTGGATCCCAAAGAATGCACCTGTTCATGGAAATTGAAATTACCTGACAGAAAGCTTTAACTTGGCCATGTATTTGATGTATCCCCTATGCAAATGTCTAAAAGATGAGGAGAAATAATTTGTTGTCCAGTAGTGCCAGGTTGTTGGGTGTCAAGAGGAGCATAGAGTTTTTAGCCCAAGAGCACAGCATGTCATCTGTTGCATAAATGCTACTTGGATGCCTTAATAGACAAAGGTGCATTTTCCTATGGAATTTCACAGTGAGTCCAAGCACATGCCAGGGCTTTCTTAATGCAGCCTCTGATTCATTGCCTGTGTCATCACATATGTGACCTGTGCTGTAACAGTAATAAATTTGTGACAGGGTGCTTCTTCCATATAGCTCTACTGTCAGGAGGGTCACCTTGATTTAGCAGGAATTTTTCTGAGTCCACGTTGAACTTGGTATAGCAAATCTGTTCCCAACAGCCCTACTGTGAATCCAGTCAGGATGCTGGAAAGACCAGTGGATGTGTATTTGTGCTTAGTGCTTTTCATGGAGGGGGAAAAAAAAAGGCACAATGTTTTAAAGTACATTCTTCATGAATTGAGCTATACTTCAGGAATTCAGTCACTGTGGAAATTTGCTCTCTTTTTCTATTCATAGGATAATTTCTAGCAAACGAGACGTGTTATAACAATATTCATTATTTCATAACCTGTTCATTACATCTCTCATAAAAATCTGCATGTTTACATTGTTTCATATTGTTGCCAGTTAATTTGTGTTTTCTGTCCATGTTCGATTTGCATTCATTAACTCATAGTTTGCTGGTAAGTGTGTTCTTTCTATACATATTCAAAGAAATTCTTTAATTCAATTTCTCTGTTTCTTCTCATACAGTCTCACAGCCAGATATGCAACTCAGTCTAATCACAGTGGAATTGCAACCAGTCAAAAAAAGGCTTCTAGGTCAGTTAAATGTCTCTAATTTATTGCTTGTTAGTGATACTCAAGCAAGTATATGCCCATTGATATTTTATCCTTTGGACTTAACCAGACACTAAACAATGTGTATTTTTGTTATGTGTGCAAGCTTTGCAAAGATGAGCTTTGCCACAGAAACGTCTTGTATTAATTGGCTTTTGGCCAATTGGCTGATTTGTACCATGTATTAGCAATATTTCTGGTTGTTATGTATCCTGCATCTTTGTATTCTGCATGTAAAATATTGGATGTGAAGGACTAGTTGGTGATTTTAGTGCTCTGTACTTTCTGGCTCAATTCCTGACTTTAGTTGTGAGTGAAAAGAAGTTTGGGAGTCCACCCCAGTTCCCACTAGATGTTTTGCATAAATAGCAAACCCACCTGGAAGGTAGAGTTCACAGAGTCAAGTTTATGCAGAACCAAAATAGAGCAGAGAAAAAGAATGACTTCCAAGACTTCTGCTCCATCAAGTGTAGCCTGCACACAGTCCCCATGAATGAGAAGCTTTGTTTTGGCAGTGAATTTGACAGAGCTGTGTGTAGGAGCTGACTTGTTTCAGATTTTGTCAGTACTTTTAGTCTGTCATTTCCATGAGCACTAAAATCTACAAGCCAGATTGTAGAAGAAAGAAGCTGAGGTCTAAAGCTTACTCTTTTTTATAGCTTCCTTTTTTTTTTTTGGGGGGGGGGTTAGGGGAGCAAATAATTAATGTGTCCATTAATTATACCTTTGCTGTACAGTTCATTGGTGAGACCAATGAACTCTAAATTGCATAATCTCCAGTAAAGATTGCGTTTCGCAGTATAGAACACTAACACAACGTGAGTTGCTGGTGATAGCTTGAAAGGAGCTATACCACGGTCCAGTTGCTTTGCACCTGCATTTATAGGTCTTTGTTTTCCTTATTGCTGATGCTCCTGTCTTGTCCATATTCAACATGTCAAGGTTAACAGTCTTATTGTCTAATACTTTAAATCTGTGGCAGTGTTTCCGAAGCCTGTTCAGAGGTATGTGACTTGTCCCTTATTTGTTATACTCTTCTTTGCATTTCCTTAGCTGCTTAACATGATTCTGCAAGAGCAATTTAAAACCTGAATTCAATTAAGAAAGTCAGCAAATGAGGTAAACTGGAAAGTGTGTAGAGAAAATGACCTCATGCATAATGTACTTATTGTTCTTGAATTCTGGCATGTAGAATATATACAGCACTATTTTGTATTTTAACAGAACAGATGAGTTTCTAGTGTTGCACATGCCTTTTCATTGCTTTTGTCATTACCTTTGACAAATGATCTCAGGGCTCTTACTGCCTGTCAAATTAGGGTAATGAGAAGGAGCAAATGGATTTTTAAGTTTGTTTTAGTGCATTCTTCAGGGAACAGAAGATCACTTGAATTCACGGGTCACAGTAAAGGTTAGCATGTGTACAGCTGCAGAGCAGAGACAGTCTGCTCTGGGCTCAGCACACAGACTAGCAGGGCAGGCTGGAGGCCAGAATGAGCCATAAAATAACTAGTGGATAAGTTCTCTGAGGTTTAAACTGGTAAAGGAAGAGAATATGGAGTTGTTTACATATGTTTGCAAATGAAAATAAAATAATTTCAGCATTTCTCTTACGCCAGTGTATTAAACAAAAGCAAAAACTTTGGAAAAAATCAAATGTTTTGTACTTCTTTGTATTGTGATTTTTTTCCTTCCTCCTAATGCTGCTCTTTCATAATAAAGTGAAACTAACAGAATTTGATAACTGTGTTATAATTTTCACTGCCATTATTAAAATCATGAAACAGAAGAGAGATGCTCTTCTCCTATGCAAAAGCCTATGACTGATTTGAGCAATTAATTTTGTCTAAGAAATAACAAAATATAAAGGACTGGGATGTCCACAAAAGTGCTTCAGAAAGTTTGAAGTAAGCACGTATTAAGGAATCTTACAGCACAAAACAGTTTTAAAAAGATGCAGACTCACACATGCCAGAAGCAACAAGAATCTACATTTTTTTCCTTAGCATAGCCACACAGTAAGGTTCAGATGGTGGCAGCAAATACTAAGAAAAGAACTGTACAGTCTACATTATATACATCTATCTAAAAGGTATACATGCATCTGTATCATCTACATATAATAAGTATTTTCAATATTTTTCATTTAAAATAGTAAGGTAAAAGCCTTCTGAAAAATAACTGAAGAAGATAACTAAAAAGCCAGCTTTTATGCTAAACACAGCTGTGAAACATTTAGTAGAATAAGAAATACAAAATATACCTCAACTACATAATGCTATGCTTTCTGACCTGTTTCTTTAACATTTCCTCTCCAAAAGTGACAGATATTAATAAAAGTTGATATTGCACTTTAATAATTGTTAGGGTGAATCTGTTTTAGCAATGTTAATGGCAAATGCAAAGCTTCTTACATGTCTTGTGACTCTAGACAGCATCTTTTTCCCTTTTGTGTGCATAAGGATAAGCTTTTATTTTAATTTGTGGAGTCTAACTAATTTGAATCTTCCTGTTTGTTGTTGCTTCCTGAATTCATTGGGTTGAGTTGGTTTAAAATCATGACCTGATATTTGCATACTGTCTCCGCTATATGTTGCATTACATAAAATTGACAGATTTCTCATTGATTTCTCACTGATTTTCTCACCATTCCAGGCTTCCAGGACCCTCAAGGGTGCCAGCTGCAGGCAGCAGTACCAAAGTCCAGGGAGCTTCCAATTTAAATCGGAGAAGTCAGAGCTTTAACAGCATTGACAAAAACAAGCCTCCCCAATATGCAAATGGAAATGAAAAAGGTAAGGGATTAAAGTTACTAAATTTACTCTCCAAAACACACAAGAAGGAAAAATAAAACATCCACAAGGGTCGAAGAAGCAAAGGTAGTATGTAGACTTGGTAAGGAATACCTATAGAAATTGAGGCCTGAATTAGGACTTGTGGTTCAGTTGGGATTTAAGTTCATATATGAAAACTTTCAAGATGTTATAATCATATTTTATCCATCTTTGATAGAAATATCACAGGGTGATTTTTACAAAGTAAAAGTTAATCCATATTGGATGTCTATAATCTTATTCCATATTCAAATCTACTCTCACCCAAAGGAATAGTGCCATCATTTTCAGGGGACTTGGCATCTTAGCCTCTAATGGAGAAGAATCAGAATATTATATTTGCATCAGAATGTTACATGTATCTATTCTTTCAGAACCTTAACTAGTGTGTGTATAATGCTGAATAAAGGATTGAAAATTTAGACAAGTGAAATGAAATTTTGCAGGGACTTGGAGCAGCCATTACGGCAATGAAATGAGTACCCTGGGTCCTTCCGTTTCTCTCACCCTGACTTTATTTTCCTGAAAAATGTGCCTCTTCAGGCTTTATCTCAAAAAGAATAATGCAAAAATGCAGCTTTCTGAGTTGTGTAACTAATCCATCCCCTTTCTCCCCTCCTTTTTCCCTTTGTGTAATGAACAACATTTTATTCATATCTCCGGGTTAGAATCCAGTTGAAAATGATACAATATACATAGTACCCATTTGCATCCTTGGGGTCTGTGGGAGGAACAAGTATGCAGTGAATGTTCTTCATCCAAGCAACAGGCAGCTATCCAGATTTTTTTTACAAAATTCTGATGAACACGCTTTGCCCCTAGCTGTATCTGAAGATATAAAACCATCCTTTCAATAGTTATTTCTTTATTTTTACTATCAGGATTGAATGTTTCACATAGTTCTATAGCGGGTTTTATTTTATCAAGGAGTTGTTTGTGTCAAGACATCCAGGCTAAAACCAGAAAGAGATCAGAGTGAAAACTGAGCACACACTGTATATTCACAAATACGATAGTGAAGTTATGAAGTAGGAGATGTGGCTGCTTGAGTGAAGGTATGTACAGCAGTTTAGGTTTTAGAATTGCTTCATAATGTTGACATGTTTGTTACTGAAATATGTGAGAATGAAATGACTCGAGGTGAGACATGCTCATAGATAGTAATATTCTTAGCTCATTACTTGGAAACTGTCTTTTGACTTCTAAAGTTTGCATTGCATTGTACATTTATGTGACTTTTTGCATGATGTATTACTTTACTTCCCCATTTCTTTACAGCAGAGAATGAGAACCTTGATGAGGTTTTAAGTGAAGTCACCACTTGCAAGAGGATAAGGGGTGGCTTTTTCTGTAAAGTCAATCAATTAATTTTACAGAAAATAGAAGATGTAATGTTGCATATCTACAGACTACTGTATTTGAGATGTTTCCATCTGTTCTCTTTTTTCCTATCAAAACAGCAGAATGGATGAAAAACATTAATTTTACATAATAATCAAAGAATAATACAAGTTTGTTTGAGGGGATAAAGCAGAAGTTCATTAGACAAAATGACTGTTGTGAATGCAAGGGTAGAAAAGTGATATTCTTTCATGATCTCCTAAACGAACACAACCTGTATTTGAATCTGTTGTGCTGCTGCTTTGCCTAAAGAGAAAAACAACTGCACCATGCTGTATTTTAAATTTAGTTATTATAGTGAATAATTTTTCCATATTATGGTGAGATATCCAGGTACTTTTTGGATATTTTAAAAAGTATTTTAGGATGGTCTGTAACCTGAGATTTTTGAATAATTTGTTTAGATATGAACCTCAACCCTTACGATAGTAATAATATAAAACCTCTCTTTTTAAAAAGTAGTGTCACCATACAGTAACAAACTGATTTTTTCTTAAAATTCAGCGCAAATAATAGATCTTAGATTTCAATTTTTGCTTCTGATGCAGATGCTTGGAGCAAGATAACTTTACCAGCTTATTTTAAACAGATGCACAGTCCATATGCCCTGATTTCTGAGACATAGAGATGACTTGTGCTAAGTAAAGCGTTGTTGGGACCTCCAAACCTCTTCAAGGATGGACTATTGTTGTTACATTTTTCTCTGCTGTACACCTTTCTTTCTGTGCTATAAGGAGACTTCAGAAAATATATACAGCATAAGATTTTTTTTTTCTTTAATCCAGTTATAGGTAGTACTTGTAATCCATTCCTGCATAACACGGTCACTCAGTCACAGTGGGGAATGGATGTGTAGTCACAGAGTTAGAGGAGACCTGAAGGTGATCCAAAACAAGATGTGATATCAACCTCTTATTTAGTATTCCATTATTTAGTCTCTCATTGATATGATCTCCTTTGAAAGTGCTTAGTGAGTAGTTGAACTCAGTAAGAAATCTGGCTCCCCTGAAAATGCAGGTTTGCTCTTTACTTAGCAGAGCTCAATTTTCACCAACAGACCTGATCCCTTGTGTGACACACGTAACTTTGTATAGCTCTGGTTAAGTCAGAAACACAGAATGCACCAAAACATTAAAAAAACCTTTAGCTGAAACTTATTGGTGGAGCTTTTGTGGGATTCTTTTTTTTTTTTTTTTCTGGGCTTTGCAGCTTCCCAATCAATTTCAAAGAAAATGCCTGGTTTTCAGACATGTCAGATTTATCTGCCTCTGACCTAATAACATAATGATAGAAATAAAACTAGGAAAAATTAAACTATTTAAATGAAGTAATTATTCAGATTGCTAATAAGGTGGAAAACCAGTACATTTTGAGTACAGCAAAAAAATAATGTTGTAATTCACTCCACATTTTTAAAACAATATTTGAACACTAAAGATGTCTATGTCATGGAGTTTTATTGTCATTTATATTCAATATAATTTAATTATGTAAAATGGTGTTTCTGCTTTCTCCAAACTCAGTTTTAACAGTATTTGGTTATTTTGCCTATACTAACTCTGAGAAACTCTGCCCTGGAACTCTGTTGTGAGGTGATGCAAATTGTTGTTCATCTCTGGACAGTATGTACATCTATAGCTAGTTTGTGTATGTTTCTTCTGGTGCCACTATTTTTCCAGTTATCCCTGGTGGTGTTCTTCTCTTGTTCTCATAAGGGGTGGCTGCTTTCTCAAGTAGAAAAGGAGAGTTGAAGAAGCTGAATTCTTTTAATCTCACTAGATGAACCTGCCATTCCTCCAAATATTCTTACAGCAGCCCCTTGCAACTCTTCCATTTTCTACTAAAGTTTTTTATTGTGAATGACTGAAAATGGGTAGTCTGGACACCTGCCTGCTAGAGAATATTTAGATTATCATAAGTAATTTTGCTGCAGTGGAAGAGCTGTTGTTACAGAAGTTGTCTTCTCCAGCAGCACAGAACACAGTAAAGGTCACAGATGAGAAGACAGAGGAGGTTCATTATGTGCTGGGCCCAAGTTGAACTCTTCACATGTCCTTTATTTGTTCAACAGCCTATGAAAAGTGGATTTAAAAATGTTCATTTGATCATCGTAGTCTTGCTGGGTTCTGGTAGAAATTTCTCTTTTTGCACTGAAAAGCTGGGGGTGTTGTGTTTCTGCTGTGCTTTTACCGTGGAGGTTGGGCTCTGAAGCACTGGGTTCTCAAGCAGAATGCAAAACAGAAGCTGACTATGCATCTCAGGAATAAGGGGTTAAGCCTGGAACAGAAGACTGACTTCTTGTAAAATTTAGTTTACAGAAATAAGAAATCTGTGTCATAGGTTGTCACTCTGTCTCAAAATCACCACAAGGTGGGGACAGTTTTCATGTAATGTACAGCTAAGGACAAGCCCAGTTGAACATGCAGGGAGCAATTAATTGTGTGCAGCTTCAAGTCATGCATTTGTGCTGGAGGGGGGAGGAAATAGATCTTTTAATTCCACATCTTTAAACATACAGTCAGGTTGTCAATATTTCTTGAAAGCATGCAGTTCACATTCCTTGCAGAAATATTAAAGATGCCCTTTAAATTGAGGATTAATGGCAAACTAAAGTTCTCTGTAATTGTTTTTTGTTGTTTATGATTTGTGACATAGGGATCAAATAAATACCAGTGACTCCAGGAACCTGTATTTTTTGCTATGTATGTAGCAGAACAAGCTGCTGCTGAAACAGTAAATGTTCTTCTTTTTACATGTTTCCCCTCAATGAATTTAATATTATACAGCTAGAACTATCACAAGGCAGGCGTTCTTCTTTTTAATCAGAATGCTTCTTTTCCTTTTTTTTTCTTTTTTTTTTGGTAGTTAAACTAATCGCCTGAAGCCAGAAATATGTAACATAGCTAATACAACAGAATGTAGTGGCATCCCACTGTTCACAGATTGTTACATGTACTCTGCATTAGCATTGCATATTCTTATGGTGAATTGTTCTTTTGCAAAGCTGTCAGTATAGCTTAAGACCCCAATCCTCCTGTGTATTTAGGGCTTGCTTAGTGCAAGACAAGATGTGTGCAAGTGCACACCCTCTTTTGAGCTATCAGCCCTGAGGCTGATTCCTGGTATAAATTAAGAAAGCCCAAGGGCTGCAGTAATTTCCAACAGCTGTGGTTGGCCCCAGGCTCTCTTCCAGCATCTGAGGCTCACTAGACAATAGCAGGGGCCCAGCCATAGATCCTGCCTTGGTCCCAAGGGATCAGCTATGCAGCTGCCCACCAAAGGTGCCCCATGGTGCAACCTGGAGCCTGGGCAATATGCTGTAACTTCGCCTGTCACATACTCTGAAGCAAGCCTTACCAGTTAATGTTTTTTTCCTTAGAACAGGACTCAGCAGAGCTGTTTGAAACCTTTTGTGAGGGTGGAATGAGCTCATTTACAGAATTACAGAATGTGTCAGGTTGGAAGGGACCACAGTGGCTCATCTGGTCCAACCCCCCTGCTCAAGCAGGGTCATCCCAGAATACATTGAATATGGTTGCATCCAGATAGATTTTTAGTATCTCCAATGAGGGAGATTTCATAACCTCTCTGGGCAATCTGTTCCAGTTCTCAGTCACCCACACAGAAAAGAAGTTCTTCCACATATTTGGGCGGAACTTTGTGTGCATCAGGATCTTCCTGTTGTCACTTGTCCAATTGTTGGCACCACTGAGGAAAGCCAGACTTGACACCCTCCCTCTAGATACTTGTATGCATTGATGAGGTCCCCTCTCAGTCATTTCTTCTGGATGCTGAATGGACCCAACTCTCCCAGCCTATTCTTGCAG
Source organism: Notiomystis cincta (assembly GCA_013398075.1). Lineage (NCBI taxonomy): Eukaryota > Metazoa > Chordata > Aves > Passeriformes > Notiomystidae > Notiomystis > Notiomystis cincta. Next base: position 288,593 of record VZRX01013343.1, on the reverse strand, counting down.
GAGAGATGTTCCAGTCCCTTCATCATCTTTGTCACCCATGTAGCGCTGTGTCCTTTGCATACCAGGCTGAGGAGCACACAAAAAACACTGGGCAGATGGAATTATATGGCATCTATTAAGGTGGACGTGCTTGGCTTAATGGAACTAGTTTCTAATAGAGTTAGGCAAGTAAAAATGTTATATGTCATGTTACATTTGTTCAGATTTTTAAAAAATTATTTTTAAACTAGAACTTCTTAATGCTATTCAGAGCAGTACATTTTGCTATGTTTGCATTCCCTTTGTGAAAGGAAAAACAGCTTCACTCAATATTCTCAAAATTCTGCCTTTCCTGAATGTATTAGCAGCCTTCAAACTTCCAGATGGGTAGTTGAATCTTTACTTGAGGTTTAGAACTGAGATTGCAAAAATGAAAATGACGCATAACTTCATGCTCTGTGCTGAAAGGACAACTGTCCTCAGCATTCTCATGTACTATATTATTCAGACAGGGGGGCCCCAAGGTACAAAATACTATGTGTATATGCAAAGCATCAAGCCCTCTTTTTGTCATTACAAAAACTATATTTGTATTGCATGTTTCATGGGCTTTTTGTAGTACAGAATTCAATATGCTATAGGCCAGCTTACATCCAATTCCCTGACAGTCCCAATACTGAAGGGCACAAGATACATCCACTAAAAGAAAATATGTCAGTGGGCAATACAGCTATGTACCATATGATTTGATTGCTATTACCACTTCATTTCTCTGGTGCTCCACAGTGATGGTGTTTATATACTCAGATATGTCTTGGGAATCTGAACTTCATACAGAAGAGTTTAACCCTTTAATGCATTAGTCTGTTTCGGTTAATAAGGCCAGATGACGAAAGTCACAGCTTTTAATTGATATAGTTTGATTATTGCAGGAGTCTTGTTCTCATTCATTCTGAAGATCCACTGAAGTTCCTGGATGATGCAAATGTAGAAAATGTACCAGAGCTTTCTGTACCTACCTGAGTTCAGACCCAAAACAACTCTATGATTGCTGTACTGATGCAGATGATGTATCACTGTAACTTTCAAGTACTGACACTGGTGAAATTGTTGAAAAAATTTTTTCCCACCTAGGAAAGTGTACTGGGATAAGTTCCTGAAGTGGGCTGCTAAATATTGTTAACAATACTTAAAACTAAAAAATGTATAATCACCAGCCTTTTTTGCTTTTATGACTATTGATTTTGTCCATTTAATTTCAATATTACTGAGTCCTTCTCCTCTTGCCCAAAACCTTGGCTTTCTAGCACGTATTTTTCTTTCACTAAACATCAAACCCTCTTTGTCCAGTTTTGTTTGTCTGCCAGAATTGTAGCATTCTTTTTTTCTCAGTGTTGTATTATGAACAAGTGATTGGAAGAATTTCTTTATTACAGATTAAAAAATAAAATCTTATATTGGAAGGCTTGATTTGCATAATGAAATTGTTGTAACAAAAGTGTTTCTGAGGCTTTCTTGGGCTTGTGGAAGTATCAAACAACAGCATGATAATGGAGGAAAGAAAGGAATTTTCTATTAGCATCCTTCATGTTCCATGCACATATAAATTATGTTTATTTTAGATCACATGTATGTGTGTTTTAAATGTCAGGGGAGTATGACATCACCTTCAAGCAGGAGATGGGAGACTAACTATACCACTATGGTTTTTTTCTGTTTTTTAAGCAGATTCACCAAAAGGCCCTCCCCCCTCTGCAGGCATGAATGGAAATGTGCAGCATCCCACCAGCACCGGGCAGCAGCAGGTCTCTGCCATACCCTCTCCAAGTGCCAGCAAGCCTTGGCGCAGCAAATCCATGAATGTCAAACACAGCGCGACCTCGACCATGCTGTCCGTGAAGCAGCCCAGCCCCGCCACCTCCCCCACTCCGACCTCAGACAGGCTCAAGCCACCCCCTTCTGAAGGTGTGAAGCCCCCTTCATCTGGACAAAAATCTATGCTGGAAAAATTCAAGCTGGTTAATGCTCGGACTGCTCTGAGACCTCCTTTGTCACTGAGCTCGGGACCCAGTGACAGTGGGAGAGAGGATGACAACTTTTCAGAGTGTGGTGAAATGGATGTCTTAGGTGGCGGGGTGAACAGCGGCGGCTCCACAAGTAGCAGTCCCAAAGTATCACCGAAGTTAACCCCTCCGAAAGCTGGCAGCAAAAATCTCAGCAATAAAAAGTCTTTGCTACAGCCAAAGGACAAAGAGGAAAAGAACAGGGACAAAAATAAAGTTTGCACTGAGAAAGCAGTCAAGGAAGAGAAGGATCAGGTCATTGAATCATCCGCAAAGAAGAGCTCAAAAATTGCAAGCCTAATCCCAAAGGGAAGCAAGACAACAGCAGCCAAGAAAGAAAGTTTAATATCATCTTCTAGTGGGATCCCAAAACCTGGATCAAAGGTGCCAACAGCAAAGCAGAGCACTTCCTCTGCATGCACAGGGAGTAAGGAGGTTGAAAAACTGAGGACTACAAAAGGAAACCAGTCCCAGTCAACACCAAAATCTCAGCTTAGCGAGAAGGCTTCTCCTTCCTCTGGTCTTGCTTCTTCTGAAGGGAAAGAACCAAGTGCTGCTCTCCCCCCCGGATCCTCCGTCGCTCTGTCAGCCTCGATGGCTGCAGGCAGTGGCCAAGGCACAGGAAATGGTGTAGTCCAGCTTCCTCAGCAACAGCAATACAGCCACCCCAATACTGCCACGGTAGCTCCTTTCATTTATAGGTAAGATCATTGAGGAAAATTGGGGGTTGTGCTACCATTTAGGAAAGAGAGCTAAAATGGATAAAGTAGTGGTGGATCACACTGTTATCCCCCAGTTTCTGTCACAGCATCATGACAATGTTTTCCTAATATTATTTTTTAATTAATGTTACTGTATGAACAATTTCTTACAAGAACTCTGAGTCTTTACCTTTTACAAAAGCAATCCACTGCAAATATTTGCCATTTAAAATTAACAGTGTTTTGATTAGAAATACAGATCATGTGGTACATTCTCTGTGCTGCTTTTGAAAGGTCACAGCTGAGTCAGGTTTCTAGTGTGAATATTCTTGTTTGCATTCTAAGAACCTCAACATCTATTTGCTGATATTTGATAGTATTTGCTTAAAATTCACCATTCTCTTAAAAAAATCATAAAATAAATTTCCGATGTTTTCAGAATGTGTAACAGTACTGTTGGATATTTGAAGAAAAACCATACAAAAACTTTTATAATTATTCAAAAATATTTCAACAGTTTGTGTAGATAGAAAAGATTGCTGTTTGCAGTTCTTTTCCTGTTTAGTTTTCTACATGAACTGGGTGTAGATCAACTCTCTGGAGGCAGTTAATTTTTACAGTGAGGGGCCTGTTTTTTCAGAGGGCCAGGGCTCTGGAAAAGAAGAATGGAGAGTTAAATATATCAACATTTCTCTGAATTTGTTTTGCTATATGATAGAGCAGTTAAAGAGAAGCTGGGAGATTTCACTGTTGTACAACTCAGAAGACAGAATAAGTGTAGAAAGATTGACAGGCTGATTTGAATAATGTTTTCAGATGTCAGCTTTTGGAGAGCTTTAGCTACAGTTGTGGGTAAATTTAACATCTGATAAAATGACAAATACATTATTAAGCAAAATATATTGCCAGTTTTTGTTAGTGAGTAGTACTCTGGATAATCTTGGCTGAAGATTAAAGAGGTGATGAAGTGGGCTCTGAGGAAGTATATATATCATTACACACAACTAAACATAGCTTCAAAACCAATCTGGATGACTGATAAATTCAGAAAATCATATGGGAGGAAGAAAAGACTCAGTATGGGTTACATTTATTCTAATATGCAGTGGAGCCTCTTGAGTTTCAATTATATATATCACTGGATGCAGTTAATCTGCTTGTGAATATCTGGAATAACCTCAGTGACACAGAGAATTTGTGGTGTGGTACATGGGAGAGCTTACATATGTGTTAGGGTGCATAAATAAGGAGAGAGAAAAAGGAGTTATTCTTTGCCTTCAGATGTATGTGCTGCTTAATGGCTGTTTAACTACATATTGATGCCATTTCTTTGCATGATGGAGATGTCTTAGTGTTGTTTTAAGCTTCACCTTGACATATTTTGAATTTTAAAGGGTGATAGAAGCATGCATCTTCCAGTAAAATTTCTTACTAATAATTGTCTCTTTGCTTCAAACAAACAGCAAAGGATACTGCATTTGAAGTTAAATTTCACATGAAAATAAAATTCTCAGCACCAGCTCTGATCTCAAAATGCCATAAACCCAGACTAAAAGACTGACTTTGGTGAGATTACTTCAATATGTATCTCTCTAACAGAGTACAGAATCTGACTCAAAAATACACAGTAACTAAATTTCTTTAAAATCTCGAGGGCTTTGTAATACCACAAATGATTTCATAGAAAAATATAAATATAACCCAGAAGGAAATATCCAAATTTTCAAGGTCAGCATATTTATTTCTGCGGTTATATGACAAGTAGAAATGAGCAAGAGCTGGGGTATTATATTTACATTTTTTATTCTTAAACGTAATTGTTTTCAAAGCAGTCACCACAATTAATACATAGAATTTTCAGGTGTGCTTTTTAGCAGCTTTATATGAGTTAGTAAACAATGATTACCATTTAGATTAACAGAGTTTTTTTCCAGCTACAAGGAATACCTAGGCTCTGTGAGTTTGTACTTCAGTCCTTGTAAAAAATGTCAATAAAGTCTAGTAAAAATACAGTGCTTTTTATCCAGAGTTCTGCAGAATCTTTTAATATACTTGTGTCATCTATTTAGACTGCTAGCAGAAGCATAAGTAAGGTAGTGCTTTCTCTGATTTGCTGGCTATACCTGCAGATACCATATATTTTGAAATATCTTTTTGTTTACCAAGAGGATATTACTGTAGATTTATGAGGAAAAAGAAGTATTCCAAGGAGGTTTTTTTTCAGAATGCCATGTATTTTCCTTAAGTAAGTAATGCAAACCTATAATAGTTATTAATAGTCATGTTTTCAAGAAGTCAGTATTTTTATTAATGGACAGTAGATAAAAAAACTGTTTTACTGGGAGGTTCTCAAGTGGCATATTCAGCTTTGCAGTCTTGGTGCTTTGCCCTATCTGATATCACATTGTGTTTTTATTCCTTTTAAAAACCCGACATCGAAATTCATATGGGATTATTACTTCTCTTCAAAGATTAGCAGCAAGAGTCAGAGTTGCATTTGAGATAATATAAATGGGTACAATTTAAATTCTTCCATTCTGCCAGAAAGTGATTATTTATTTTCAAATGTGGCTGTGAATATATTACTTACAGTCCCCTATGTGTCCCCTCTGCAGTTGACTGCACGGTCCAGCTGATGTAATTTATTTGCCAGAAAGCTTGATAAGAGAGATACAGTAGGAAGGTATAAGAGACTGTATAATTGTTTAAAGTACACCAGCCACTACTTAAAATTTCACATTCTTTTACTTGGGCAGAATTAGGAGGATGGAAATTGTGCCATTTTCCCGAGTCCCTAAAACTTGTATTGAAATTTGCCTTAGAATTTAGCTGTCTTCCTAGCACTAGTAGTGTTTAAATTTCAAATGGAGAAGAGTAACACAGAAGTTTAGTACTTACTAGGCTACAGTGCAAACAGAAGGAAAAAGGTACCTTAATGAAAACAAAAAATGAAATCCTACTGAATTTCAGTAGAACATTGGGTTGTAACTGGATGCATGTACTGCACTTCAGCTTTATTTTATTGACTCCTCCAGTAACCACTATGGAGGCTTAATAGGTCTCTTTCTCATGGGTGAGATACAGAATCTGAAGCACTCAAATCCCAGGGTCTGTGGTGCTCAGGAATTGCTTACTGCCTGAAATGCTGGAAGTATAGAAATTGCTGCAGAGAATTAGCTGAGCACTCATCATCCCGAGCTGCACTTCTGTGTTGTGCATTGCTTAAATTTCCATTTTTCAGCTAAATTTTAGTTTGATGATAGCAACATCTGGAAGAGATTTCAGTAGTGTCTGAATTGCAGTCTTGCAGAGATATTTTTTCAGTGTTAATATTGGACTACAAATACCAGTTTGGCACTTTTGTCCCTGCAGAGTTAGAAGCCAGTAACTTCAGCTATCTAATTGGTTGGTGTAGAGAGGGTGGTGCCAGACTCTTCTCTGAAGTGCAGGGTGAAAGGATAAGAGGTAACAGATGCAAGTTACAGCAGGGGAGGTGCTGATTAAAGTTAGAAAAATACGGTGTTACCTTGAGGGCAGTGAAACACTTGGTGCAGGCTGTGCAGCAAGGCTGTGGAATCTCTGTGCTTGGGCGTGTCCAAGATCCAACAAATCAATGCTCTGAGCAACTTATTGTAACCACTCCTGCTTTAAGAAAGTCATTGGAACAGATGGCATCAGAACATCTTTCTGATCTAAATTGCTTTATGATTCTGTAAGGACTAAGGTAGTCAATAGATAATGAGGGAAGAAAAAGGAATTATCAGTGTAATAAAAAAGCAAGTTACTGGTTACTAAAACTTTCTTCCCAACTCCTTTACTATATGGTGATTAACACAATTCTTTTACTAGGCCATAGTTTCAAGGGTGTGCAGGAGGTTTAGAGCAGTGAAAGATGGGAAGGAGGATATAATTTTGTTGTATCTCTGGAAGTACAGTGAAATTCAATTCCAGATGCCTGTTCAGGATGTTTTTATACAGGCTTAGGGAAAATAATCATACTACTCTTCAAGAATCCTGCAAGTATAACATGTGTATGGTTTCTTAAAGTCATATTGATGTCCAGTTTTAATGACCAGAAGCTACTTCTGTGTCAGTGTTTGTGGAGCTGAAACTAAGTTCACAGTAAAAAACATTCTGTCAGTTAACTGTGTTTGTTAATAATAGATTATGCTGCTAAACATACTCTCTACAAAAAAGTGAGGACTCAAAGTCATAATGCAGTGCTTTATTGATTCCTGTTATTGCATTGCTGCTGTGAAAATAAAGTAACAGTCACAAAGTTTTGCAGTCCTAGGTAGTGCTAAACATTGCCACTTACCAGTGTTACTTATAGCAAATGCATGGTCTTTAGAAAAATCCTCCCATTTTTCCATGACTGATTCTCAAGTAATTGTGCAAGAAAAGTTTTCATTATAGAAATGTTTATTTAAGAGAAGGGAAGAAGCATAAGAGGTGAAAAAATCATTATAAACACAAATTTGATTAATGATGATTTAAAGCATTATCTTGATAAATCATCTGTTTACTGTTTAGGGTCTGAAGTTATTTTAGATTGCCATACAGACAGTGTGGCCTTATTCCTTTGACTAAATAATCAGTAAAATGCAGGCTAAAGCACCGAAAGAAATAATCTGTTCAGGCTTCTGGGACTGGCAGCCCTACTAACCCTTGCATAAACCAACTGAATTTAAACTGGTTAATCCCCACTACTACAATGGGAAGGTTCCTGCAGAAAATCACTCATAACATTTTTAGAAATTGTTTGCGTCCTACTTGATTAGATTGCATCCATTTATTACTTTGTTGATATTGTTCTTTGACTTATAAAGGTATTTTCCCTCTCTTTGATTACCCTTTTTAAATATGTGAGGGAATAATCCTATCCCCTTACTTCTCTTTTATGAGGCTAAACCAGATCAACTGTTTCTGGTTTTGGTTTGGTTTGTTTTTTTTTCCAGAAGGGTTTCTTCTTCCCCATGAGCATCCTAGTAGCCCTTCCCTGCATCTGTTCCCAGTTTAACTCACAATTCTTGAACTCGGGTGATCGAACTGCTCATATTGCAGACATGGTCCTGCCAGTCTGTTACACTGACAGGGATACACATTCCAGACAGCTGCATCTCAGAGAGCTGTTGGAAAAATGCCATCATCTTCATCTGATATCTTTTGGAATGTCAACTAAAAAGCAAACAAATCTTTGATGTTATCTGTGTTTAGCTAAGGTTGGCTGTTTCGTTAGAGGCAGGAAATGACTGACTGTGTTAGAGACCATTTATTAAGTAGTGTTTCAAATTCTGTTCTTAATTACCCTGTACAGGCTCATTTTAAACAGAATGAATGAGTTTGTGCAGGTCTCACTGAAAGAAGGATTTGTCCCATTAAGTGAGTTTGATACTCTTACAAATAGGTAGCATGTAACTCAGTGGGTTGGGGATAAATATATTCTCTGATTGCACGATTAAAATAGAAACAGATTGTCCTGTTTCCATGAAGGTTGTGTAAATTAACCTGCACTCTAGATGCACAGCACTGGGAGAAATATCACTGGGCTGGCTTTGACTAAACTGAAATTCTTTTCCCTTTTCTTGATAGCAAGAGAGGTGCAAGAATTTAATTATTTTTAAGGCAGTGGGCTGTGAATAGGTAGAGCATAGAGGATCATTCATTAAGGCCAGTGTGCAAGGTTAATGAGAAGATCACTTAATTTGCTGTTTACTTGCTTTGATCTTAATCTGTGCTGCAGTCCTGCAGAGATCATTTGAGTGGTTCATAGGATTAATATGTCCCACAGAAAGACATTAAAGCCAGAAGTATGGAGAAGACAACCTCAAAATTTCATTTGCCATTTTTTTAAAAACTGGAAGATGCATTTCCATTCTTGGTCTAATGTATAACAACTCATGACAGGCCCACAGCAACACAACTTGAAGTTTTAGGTACCCAGCATGTACCCCAAGAGCCCCAAAATCCTACATGATTTTACTTGGAAATCTTTCACCCTCAGTCTAGTCTTTCACCATTCTCAGTGCATCTGAGCTAAACTTGACTCCAGAGAAAATCAGGGCCTTGGCCATCATGCATGAAAAGGCAGGGCTGGTACCTAAGTGCTGGCAGCCACCAACCCCCTGGAGACCTCGCAGAAAAAGAGTTGTTTGGGCAAGATCTGTTCCCTGTTCCTTCCTTGTGGTGTCTCCATCACAGCTGCCCAGGGGCTGGTGCCTTCTAGTCTGCCTGTACCACAACAAATAACCTTTCTCAAGTAAGCAGAACTTAGTTTGCTGTGAAATCCATAGTCTTCCATGAGATTTCTGTTGTTTCCTCAGAAAAAATTAAAATTTTGATGATTTAAAGCCCCTTGGGCAAGCAAGTGGGACTGTGGAATGTCAGAGTGTGTTCACTGCAGAGAGATAGAGTGAGCTCTTTTTTTACTTTAAGAGACTCTCCTTTCAAGCATCAAATGGAAAACTACATTTGAGGTTGGCAGGATATAGTTAACCTTGCAACATGTGCTGAGCTTGTTTCCAGTAGTGTGTGACAGACAAGAACCAAAAATAGTTTTTTATAGAGCAGTTGTTTGTTTCCAGCATCTCAAAAGTACAGAAATTGATAAGAGAGACAATGCATCTGATCAGGCATAATTTACATTTCTATTTCTGAGTTCAATGATTCTAATCAATGGATTCTAACATGTCAGTACTTGTGCTGCTCTTTGTGCACATATCTGTTCCCTCATCTATTGTCATGAATTACTGAACAAATCCATTCAGTAAGTAACTTTAAAGAAAATATTAACTGGAAATTTATTTCATAAAATAAGCTGCTATAAAATTATTTTGAGAAATAAGTAACTGTTTTTATGAGTTTTATTTATAAAATACAGATTCATCACACAGTTAAATATTTCTGTTTTCAGTTTAGTTGGTCATTGGAAACACTTTGTGGTGAACTTTGAAAATTGAACTATAAATGTCACATTTTAAAATTAGGATATAAATATTTCAGTAGTCTTTTTAATAAATCAGAAGAGGGGCTGCTATTCATGTCAGGAAGGCTGAAAGAACATAAGGTGTAAGTGAAGATCTTTTAAAATTTTATTTCAAAATGTGGCTATTATATCTTTAGATGTGTTCTTTTACTGTATACACATGGTGGTACACGTTGATATTTGATGGCAGCATAGTTCAGCAGTTCCAATGTAAACTAGGTTCTACAGCTGCTCCTTAAGAAGAGGCAATAGGTGATTTTTTTTTTTATTATAATCAATGTGCTCATGTATTTCTTACTATTTACCTTCATATAACAGAAAGTAACTGTATTCAATAAAGGGCTCCCATTATAATTTATCACTGATATTCACAGAAATATACCCTCAAAGAAAATATGAGCTATTTTTTAGAAAGTTAATGGAAGAACTTCCATTATCCCATTCCCCAGAGTTATATAACGGGCATTATCAAAAGAAGCTGCACATAGATTTAAATATCTGGGCCAAATTTCCACCCAGCCTTGCATAAGCTTTTTCCCACAGGGCCTTTCTCACTTAATATTTCATCAATTACAAGTTTTTATTTCCTTTATGTATGTGCAGGGATGTGACTTAACCAATGTAAATGGATTCTGACTAGATCTGGTTGACAAATCCTACAAAAAAAAAAAAAAGTGAGGAAAAAAAGGCTTCGAATTTCACAGCATTAACTACAAGTTTTTCCTACAGAAAGAGAGAGAGAGAGAGAAACCCTAGTTGCTAGTACATTTGTGTTGCTGAACTTAAACTAGCATAATAAGAATGTGACAAAAATTATATTTGCACCCTATAGTGATATGATTCTAGATGGAGCTGCAAGTAGCACTTTTTTCCAGGAATGATAGATAATAATAATCAATCTTCTTGCTTGATTTCAGAACTCTCTCAGAAAATGACAGTACCTCTTTACCACCTGCTGACTCCTGTACCAGTCCTACTAAAATGGATTTGTCGTTTAGTAAGACTGCCAAACAGTGCCTAGAGGAGATATCTGGTGAGTAACAATAAGTCAGGAGAAGACTCAACTTCTTTATCTACATCTGTTTCTTACCAGGAGCTTTGTGATGGGTTGAAAGAATACTTCTGACCTCTAATCATGAGAGTGGTATTAAATACACAGAAAATATAGGTCATGCATATTTAGTGCTTCAAATCCACAGTTATGTATTTGAACTGGTTCCTTCTGTTCAAATACTCTTTTCATCATTTTGCAGAAACTGGGCTTTCACAAGCTAGTGTCTCATATAATTGTTATTTTATTTAATCATACTGAATGTTCCAAGAGGAGCAGTGGAAAGTCAACTTCAGAATGTTTAACACTCTCATTTAATAATATCAAATCATAACATATAACTGAGACATAAATTACATAAGATACATGTTTCTTTTATAAATGAATTTGTACTCAGAAAACAAGCAAGTCTTGTACTATTGTACCTGATCTGTAAGCTGCTGCAGAGCTAAGCTGCTAAAAGTTGTGTTCTGGAATTCCTTGTAAACATGGATTAAAGTCCCTCCTAGGTTACAAAGGTGAAGGGATGGGGTTTTTTTTGTCATATTGGAATAATTCCTTTGAAGTCAACAGAACCATGCTGAGTTACATCTGCTCTGAATCTGGACATTACTCTGCCTATGGATGCAAAAGCAAAGTGTGCCATAGCTCACTTTCACATCAGGACTGAATTGCACTGCAGGGTTGTGTACAAGTTGTTCCAAATGCACTCTTTGCAAGGGCTCTTACTTGGGGGTTTCAGGGTTTATTTTTGCTGTTGCTTTGTTTTGTTTATCATTAACATCCTTACTCTTAAAATTTTACAAAAATTAAATGTGATCTCCTATCCCACTGGCTTTACCTATAGTTTACCCTTTTAGTCCAAACTTAAATGGATGTCTAATGAGTCATGTGGTTCTTCTCACACAGGATATAACTTACTTAAAGCACTAATTTGACACATCAGTCTAAAATTGTCTCTTCACCAGAAGGGAAATCAGATGCCCATGCTTTATGAGGACTGTCTTGACATTTAGCTGACTCACACTGAAAAAGCTTTTGTCCTGGTTTATCTCAGTCCCTTTGGAAGTTTTCTAACATCCTTTATTTGCACAGCTATCTTCTGTGATAAATATGTCACTCTGAAACATGGTGTAATGTTCCTTAGAGGTGATTCATGCCGTGATTCATGCCTGTTAAAGTATAAAATTATTTTTAATTACTCCAGGAATCAGACTCCTTGGTCTGAAATACATAAAGAGTTTAATTGAAACACTTGCTGGAAATCAAAAGACACTTCAAGGAATCATCCAGAGAGACACTAGAAAAACCCCCAACAATTCAATACCTGCTGAAATGATCAAACAGAATATTGTGTCTGATGGCCTTTTACTGTTCTGAACATAAATGGAACAGCATCAAAAATGAAGAAAATTACAGAAAGAAAACTAAGACACCAGAGATGTTCCTAATCTAATTATTTAGACTCCAACATTAGCCATTGATTGGCATAACAGGCTGTAAAGCAGAACCACTGGGAAAACGTGGTCAGTGATTTGCTGTCTACATAGGGAAACAGAGGTGTGTCACTTTAACTTTGTTAGCAGCAAAAGGAATGAACTGATCAAGTACTCTATTTGCTGAATAATTAATTATCTGCCATGGATGAACTATCACCAAGTCGTTGGTGATTCTGTTATTGAATCTGCATGGATAAAAGCTCATGTGATAGTTGATCAGAGGAGTATTCCATGATGGACTAGCCATGAGAAAGGAAAGTTAAATTCTTTTACTTAAGAGCATCTTTATTCTGGTATGATCAAGGGATTAAGCTAGTAGCAGCAAAGAGATAGGCAAGGTTAATTTCTGTGGCCTGGTCACTTATTTTCAGGGTATTCAAGCAATGAATCCAGCTTCTTTCATTTTGATACTACCTTTTTCCTGAAATTGTCAACTGTTGCTATGGGTAGGCATCATCTTTATATTGTCTTGATCTTCTTTTGAAACTTGGTAGCCACCACCCTAGCACAATATGTTTGTAAACAGTAAGGATCAGTGAGGATAATGCAAAGGAGTGAACATCTGTGGAAATCACTAAACAGCTTGGAGGAGTGTGTTCATGAAGTGTTGTCCCACCTGTACTGTGTTTCTGCTTCATTTATCTGCATTATTTTTAAAGTGCCAAATATTTAGAACTGAGGACTAGAATATTTTAGCCAATATTGTTGTATAAACTGTTCCTCTACTTTCTGAATGTTTACACATTCCTGTTTGTTATTGCTTCTTGCCTGAGGATTTCTGCTCCCATAACCAGCCAAGCTGATCATATCAGAACTCCTAATCCACTTTGGAGCAATATCAGCCAGCTGAACCTAAATTTATGCTTAAACATATCTGGTTCAAGACTTCTCCAAAACAAAGGCAAAAGTTGGGTGCAGAAAAAATAATCTTAAAATTATTTAGGAGTGGTTGGCCAGGCACCGTTGTCCTGGTGTAATTCAGGAACCAAACCCAATTTCCTTGCTGTAGTGGTGAAAAGTCATAGCTCTGTTTCATGTGCCCAGCAAGGTAGTTTACATCCCTTTGCTGTTGTCCCAACAGTGGTAATGGGAAAGTAGAAGATAAAGCAAGAATCTGTAGAGGTAGTTTCCAGCTCTGCTCTGTCTCCCTCCTCCAAGGGAGCTGGTTACCTTTATAGCCTCTCCTGTCTTCCAACTCAGGTGGTGAAAAGTAAAGTCAGAGCTCAAGGTACTTGTTTCCTGCCCCCTACTTTGCAAGTGATTACTTGGTTTTACCTGCACAGACATGAGAAGAGAACAGTGCCAGAAGGCAAGGGAGGTGGGGAGGCTGGTGTAGGCATGGACTCAGAAGGGTGGCCCTGATAAACTGGACAACCTCTTTATTTTTACCTTGTCACCAACAATCTGCCACTCTTGGTAAATACATGGCTTATGCCTAAAGCCATTTCTGCATCTTGGTAGAGCTGTGTAAATCCGTTCCCATGTCTCTGGTGGGAATTTTTCCTAGATGTGATCTGAAGTGCTTCAGACTTTTTTCCTACTTTCTTTTTATCCCCTTTGAATGTTGCACAGCTCAGCCAGAGCAGCCCCAAGTGTTTCCCCATGCAGATGCAGATGGGCAGTAGAGCACACGCAGAGCAGTTTTTAGTCTTCCTGCACACCTGGAATCTCCTGTGTGTGCACAGCACCAGTGACACCTGTGCTCCCACTGAATGAGCCCTGTTTGTAGGCATGAGACACCTGTGGAGTAGTTCTGGTGTGTTCTGTGTGTGGGAGGCTTGCTGCTCACGTGCCACACAGGTGTGCAGACCTCTGTGTGGGAAATCCCAGACAGAATTCTGGGACACCTAAATAAGGAACAATTCTGCTTTCAAGTATGAGCACAATTTCTTGCATGTACTTTATGTGCCATTTGCCCCAATAGGATTACTCAGTATCTATCCATTCAGTTTCTGCAAAACTGGAATATACATTTATAAACAGGATTATTAAATGAGAATGGAAAGAAAGGCTAATAAAGTAATCCGGTTTAGCTGTTGTTATTCATGGTATGGCTGGGAACAAGTTGTTCAGACTTTCTTACCAACTATTTCTTCTTAAAGTAGCTGTGACATTTATCACCTTCTGCAGCAAGTTTATTGGAGAAGAATGTCAGTAAGTTAATTAGTTAATAATCCATTGTAAACTGTACATGTCAGTAAATTACAAAGTATTATTTTATGAAATCAGTGATAGCATTTGGCTTTAACAAATGCTGGCATGTTCTAAGAGCTTAATGAAAAGTGTTTGATTAAGTAATTATTCATGAATTTATAAATATTGACTAATTATTAAAAATCTGAAGGATGAAGCAGAAATGAAACAGTACTTTTGAAAGTTATAGGCCTATCTCAATGGCAGGATTAGCATAAAAACATTCAAATTTTAATATTTTATGTTTATTGTGCTTAATTTTTTTCTCCCTGAAAGAAATAGTTAATTAATACATGCAGGAATAGTTTACATTATTTTTCAAGTCAGCTTAGCTGAAGCGATTCATAATCTTATGCATTTCCAGATCTCTTACATAATTCATTTGTAGGGTTCTAAACTATCCACTGAGACTTCAAAGAAAGTCTTATCTGACAGCAAAATTTGCCCAAAGATTATTAGTTCTTAAAATAATTTTTATAGTTCCTTTTATGAAAGAGACAGTAAAAATAAAGTAGTATGCTACACTGACTGTGATGGCTTGAGGAAGTTCCCTAAGCCACTCTTGATGTAAATATATTCCTGCTTGGTGGGGGGAGAACACACTGAATGGCAAGGTAGTTGGGGAATAATGCTGTCATGACATTTGCTGTCCTCTAGTCTCCTGTACTTTCTTCTTAACTTAGAAAGATATATTTTTTTGTTGCTATATCTCAATATTTTAACATGGAGAGCTGAGCTTTAGAAATTTATTTTTCAGTAAATTTTCCACACTGCAATTTTTTGTTTTGTCAAATGACACCCTGCAGAGAGATGTGGTAAAGTACAAGGATAAATTCCTTGTTGTTTCTACTGAGCATTTGGTCCAAGATAAATAGATATCTGCTGTATCTGAGGATGATCACAATGGCCTCTCTACCAAGTGAGGCAATGGGATTAACAGGAGAAAAGTTCATAGAACTTTCTAATTAAGAGATGTAATAAAATGTTTGTACACAGGAAGGCTGAATGAAGGTTGTGTGATTAGTTCAGTACCTCTACACAAGAAGCATTTGACTCATTGTGTTTTTAATGTACTTTGAAAAGAGGCAGGTGAATGCTGCAGCTGCCAGCTACCCTGACGTGGCTCGTGCACAGCCCAGGTGTCATTGCCTTTTCAGTACCACGGTCTGTGACCTGTGTGCTGCTGGAGCTGGGCTGCAAGGAGCAGCTCAGCTGGGAGAAGGAATAGGTCAGCAGAGACACTGAGACCCCCTGGGTTGCCCAGGACGCAGCTGTGCTGCTACCAGAGACCTGTCCAGCCCGGGGTTGTGTGGCACCTACTGCCAGCAGCAGATGTGAGGTTTGGTGTGGCTCACTGGGTGAACACTTTTCATCCCCTGCCATAACTTCTTCTGCTGCCAGCAAGAAAGAGGACTGACTGTACCAGTCCAGTTGTGGCAGTCTTGTGTCTGGTCTGGCATGTTGGAGCTGAGCAGCCCCACCGTGCACTGCTTCCCTGGCAGAGCAGTGCTGAGCACGAGGGGTGTGCCCTGCCCCTGGGGCTTGCTGAGGCCAGCTGCAGCTCTGCAGTGCTGACTGCTGCATGGGACCATGCACACTGCATGGAGGCAGGGCAGCTCCACATTGCCTACAGCTGACCATGGGGACAAGTCACTGCCTGCAGGTGCTGGGGCACGAGAGGGCAGGTGGGGAAGTTACCGTTCATGGATTTGGAATGCCAGGGAGAGATTCAGGCTTGCTCTTTGTGGTAGGGGAAGGGGCTGTTCTCTTGATTCCAAGACAATCACCAAGAGAACTTTGGCATGACAGGGCTAGATCATGGAGTCACAGAATAGTCTTAGTTGGAAGGGACCCAGAAGGATCATGAAGTCCAGCCCCTAGGTGAATGGCCCATAAAGGGATTGGATCCACAACTTTGGCATTATTAGCACTGTGATCTGACCAACTGAGTTAAAAATCATTATCCTTCCTGTTAATTCAAAATATAGCAATTGAGAATACTGTACTATTTTGACTATAAATTCAGCATATAAAAACGAATTAATGTGACAAGAGTGAGATTGCCCTTTATTTTTCAAATTCTCTATTGTCAATACCTCCCTGTGAGGTCTAACAACCACAGCTGAATCGGGCATGTTGGACAGGCCAGGACAGCCACATGGCACTGACAGTGCACACCAGCACAGGAGTGTGCAGGCAGTGCTGGAGCTCTGGGACAGCACCAGCACCACACCAGCTCTGAGACAGCCCCAGCATCCACAGCACACCAGGCTCTGCTGCAGGCAGGCACCAGCATGTTCATAAAACCCTCCTAAGCCCCCACATGTCCCTGCAGCTGGCAGACCCTGGGAGCAAACACAGCAGTCTTATCTTTTGTTTCCATGCTGAGAAGGTGGTGGGTGTTTAATATGTGGAACAGTTTTGTACTCAGGCAGACAGACCATTCCTCATGTCTCCTCTTTGACTGTGTGGGCTCCGTGGGGATGGGAGTGGTGCCTCCTCTCCATTTGGAACATGTCTTTCTAGGAATTTGTCAGTGCTGTAATATGGAAAACCACCATTACTTTGGACTACTGATTTTTTTTTCTATGTTATTCTGTGTTTCTGAGAGTTATCTAGGAAGAAATGTACTTTTCCCTTGAAATTTCCAATAATTTTCCCCTGTGTATCTTCAAAAACTGTAAACTGAACCAGTGAAAAGCAAGAAATACACACTGAGGCTTCTGTTAACATCTGTTTATTCATACAGGAAATCTGTGAACAGCCTGTAATTCTTAGGGTGGCATTTTTAAAGGTTATTTGCCTGTCAAGGTTTCTCAGGTGGAGACTTGAGACGAGCATATTTTCACACTGACAAAAGCAGTTTATTTTTATGCAGCAATTTTATTATTTGTAGAATTCTACATATTTTTTGTGAAACTAATTTCCCCTTGATAAAAAGTTTGTATTTAAAAAAATTATAATTAAATTCAGCTATTTCTCTGTTCATCTGTCCATTATTTCTGGGACTAATATATTTTTCTTTGTGAGAAAAGGAATACATTTAAACATAATTCTTCTTTCTCTCTGGATAATGAATTTAAAAATAGCATTCAAAATTGCTGAACTTAATTCAGACACAATACTGATTTGCTTTGTAAAAAATTACTCTTCCATTAACAGATTTTCTTCAGAATATTGTGAAACAATGATTTTTTTACAGCTTTTTAATTCTATACGAGCCTCTGTATCTCACAGAGGTGCAAACAGGGTAGCTTTCTAAGGAGAAAGAAATTAAATATTTCCTTTTATGAATCATCTTAGCAGACAAATACTGTTGTGTTCCATGTCTTATGATCTTAAATTATATATATTTTTTTTAATTAGAGCAGAAATTGCAAGACTGAAGGTCCTTTTGCAAGTCTGCTTTTAGCTTCCTGCATAGGGAATAACAGTGTTATGGAAAAATAGTTTTTCATCCTTACCTTTCAGGGAGAAAAATAAGGTTTGACCATGAGCTATATCTGTTACTGTAGCATCCCATTCAGGTGAAGCTGTGTCTTGAAACCTGTGGCACTGTAAACTGGGCAGAGGCTTCTGTGTCTCCGGTTTAATTCACCAGGATGTTTGCTGCCATGGCAGCCAGCAGCATTCACTGCAGTAGCAGAGAAGAGTCATATATCTGGGAATGCAGGTTGAATACTAAAATGTAAGGAGGCTTGTGCTTCAGTGGTTAATTTTGGCTCTTTATTGAGCTCTGACGTGGAGGCTGTGCTTGCAGCTCTGTGCCAGCCCATCTAAAGTGAAGAGCTGTGCACTAGGATCAGTCATGAGCTGGTGAGAGGGAGGGAAGAGCCCGAGACGGTACTTGTGCCTACTTTGGATTTCAGAAGGCAGCAGCTGTAGGAAGAGATGCAGGCCCAGCGCTCCGATGAGACTGGTGATTGGATGGAGAGGGGAAAACACAGTTGGCTTTTGGGATTACTTCTGTGCTGGAGCAGAGTGTTTGATCAACTCTCTTCTGCTTGAGGGAAATCTAAGTGAAAATGACTGTAAGTACCACAGATTAATGTGACGGACGAGAAGTGGCTGAGCAGAGACAGCAGGGTAATTTTAGAGATGACTGTGCCTGTCTAGTCCCTTGCAGTGGGTAGAGTGCACGTGTGAGCTGTGCTTTCCCTGCGAGCGCGAGTGCGTGCTACCCGGGGCGTGCGGCGATGCAGGGAGCAGCGCCCGGACCTTCCAGGGGAACTGAGCTGCTGTCCCTCTCAGCAATGTGAGACCTAACTGAGGAGAAGAAGCCCCAGCTGGAAAGATGCAGCGATCTGCTGAACTGTCAGTGTTCAAAGGCACGGAGGTTAGAAGAGGGTGTGTTCGTCTTCAGAAGCAGAAGTCTCTCACCAATCTCACGCTCATCAGTGAAGGGGAGAAGAGGCGATACTCGTACAGGGAGAACTGGTTTGGAAACGCCTCCAAGTCCAGCCAGAGTTACCAGCAGCGGGATGCAGAAGCTGGGTGCAGAGGCTCCCTGTCCAAGGCATTCTCGCAGTCAGTGCACTCTCTCTGCCACTCCAGCTTCACCACACCCCAAGCATTTCAGGGGATACCACCTGCTGGAAGCAGGACATCCCGGAGGTCAGGAGACCGGTGTACAGGTGAAGGCTTTCAGATTGACAATGAGGAGAGCAAAAAATACGATGATGAGAATGCATCCTGCCCATCCCATTTCCCCAGCAGGACCTGGGCAGAGGAGGATGAGGAAGGGTGCTTGCGTGAAGGGACTGCACATCTGGATGAAGATGTCATTATAACAATGCTGGGTGACCTAGAACAGGTCCTTTATACTGATATTTTAGGTAAGTTAACTTTGGCTTGATATCAGGAGGGGCAGGAGGAGACCCAAGTGTTAGCACATATCTGTGCGGAGCAGATTTTTGATCTTGACAGTGATTTCCCAAGACAGAACTGAGTATATTTGCAATAGTGTGCAAAAATAGGGTCTAGCCATTTCTTCTTTGCTTACTGTGACCTCTTAAGACTGTATGATATGAAGACAAATGTCTAAATTGCTTTTGATGGGTGCAGGGGCAGCAACAGCCTGTGAATAGCTGAACATAGTTTGCTTAGCTTTTTGAAAAATAAGGTGAAATATTTAAGTTTATCATTAAATAATTTTATTTTAATGACATCTTTTCTCATTAATTTGAAATTGATGTCTGGAATCCAGTGTTTGGGTGGGACAAAGCATGTCTCGGCCTTCCTACAAACTGCCCCTCCAGTATTTCTTCTCCCTTCTCTAGCCCCTGTGCAGATAATCATACCCCTACATGTGGAATTCTGAGTGCCAGGGTTTCAGTTTAGCTTAAATAGCCAGTTTTGTTATATCTGTGCATGCCAGTGAGTATTTGAAGTCCACAGCCACAGGTGCTTCAAAGGCTCCTGTGTTACTGGCTTTACTTTTCATCTCTCAGCCCTTTATAAGAATGCTCAAAGTGTTTATTTCCAAAGCTTTGTTCTTCAGCCAGTCAAATGGTT
This sequence comes from Notiomystis cincta, assembly GCA_013398075.1. Lineage (NCBI taxonomy): Eukaryota > Metazoa > Chordata > Aves > Passeriformes > Notiomystidae > Notiomystis > Notiomystis cincta. Next base: position 268,608 of record VZRX01013343.1, on the reverse strand, counting down.
GTAGGAGCTGCTTGCTTTTTGAAGGTTATATGCCATGTGTCCAGCCTGGAGCTTCTTGCTGGTAGATATGTTAGCCCTGATTGTGTTTAAACATTAAGGACAACATTTTTGCTGCATATGTAGTGCAAAAAGCTGTCATCTCAAAACAAGAAAGAAACGAGCATTCTCTTTGTATGCATACCTTTTATTAGACTGTGCCAGTAGGTTAAAAGGGCTTCTGCTAGAGATCAGAGGCTTGTGAGCACAGCAGACTGAGCTCTAGCCTGCCTCTGCTCCTCTCAGCTGTTTGTCACTGACAAATCTCTGTTCCCTTGTAAGCCTCAGTTTCCCCACTTGCAGAGTAAAACTGGTGCTTTCCTTTCTGAATTAAGTTAATATCTAATAGTGGACAATTCTCTGGGGAGATGTTTATTATTCGTAAATCCTTTTATGTAAATCAGACAATTGATGGAATTGTTATTCTCCCATTTGCTTTGGGCTGTGATTACATGAGCAGAAGAACAGAAATGATTATGAGCAGTATTATTGAATGTGAAATTATGGGTAAGCTTCAGAAACGTGAAAGTAAAAGTCTGACCTAGGTATCTAGTGGTTTCTGTAAAATGTCTATTTTGATTTCCCGTGAATCTGTCTCACACAGTGGAAGAAATCAACATGTTTTCCAGAAATTTACTGAGGGAATAATAGTTCACTGTTTATAGGGAAAAATTTGGGGACAATCTTTTGGAATATTCATGTTTAACATAGATGATGAAGCTGCAAATGGTTGGAGCAAATGGCCTTTCTTGTAAGAGCAACAGAATTTTGACAGAAAGTTTCAGGTTACCCTGGTTTTAGTCTTATCGCAGTCTCCCCATGTGTGAAACAGAATGGCTTTTTTTTAGTGTACAAAGCGGAATCACTTGAGATAACAAGACAGGGAGCATTTCTGAGATGTTAGGTCATACAAATATGGTCAAACTCTGTGACAGCAGTGCGCCATATTATAGGAAACAAGGTACTCAGAGGAGTCTGGGATCCCTTTGAACCCAGTCCTGATGCAATAAGTAGCATAGTGTCTCCACTAGCAGGCATGGATGGTATAGTTATTTTGCAGAAAAATAAACATATTCATCATCCCTATGGTTCTCTTTACAGAAGGAGACTTGATGTAGATGGGGAGTCAGTGCTGTCGTGAAAACGTAGGATCTCATACTCAGTGCAGAAAATTTCTTCACTGTCATGTTCAACTATTTATACTCTCTGACTTGTTCATCCATGGTACAGCAGGATTCCAGTGGTACGGCCTTTAGAGAATGATGGAAACAAAAAAAAAAACCAATTCCATTTAAACCACTCTAACAGTTAGTGTGAGAATTTTTTATATAGTACTATGTTGTACTTTAATATAATGAAACTTCAGTTTTAACTTTTTTTTTTTTTTAGTAAAAACTGTTGGAAATGTTTTGAAATTACCCTCTGTGTCATTAAGAGATCAAAAGAGATTAAATCTCAAACTTTTCACCTCTGCAAGATAATAACACCAATTTTATGGTATAATTTGTCTAAAAGTGAAATGTTCTTCACTGTAAAAATATATTTTGGCAGCTTGCCATATATGTACCTTTTTATTTAATGTATTGCAATTATACCTTAAGGCTTTTTTCTGCCATTTACTGTGCAGTACATACTAAAAAAGACAGTTGCTGTCATTTTTACTGCAAGAATTTGCAATGTTAACATACATCAAAGGACAACTGACAAGGATAAACAAGGAAGGAAAAGGGCAAGGTCACTGTAAAATATGAATTGTATTCAGTTCCTCAAATAAATATAAAGATAAAGTATTGCTTTGCCTTTGATTCTGCCTGCATAGATCCTGGAATTTTTCTTTCTGTGTAAATAGAAGATTTTCTCATACCAATAAGCTACTCCTTGACCTCTGTCTCAAGGCAGGGCAGGTAACAGTATAGATATTATGGCAGGAATATAACCTGCTCCTGGAAGTCAATTTGAATGCATTTGGCAGAGTGGGGGAGGCAAAGGGCAGTGACAGTGAGGAACTGAGTGCACCACACAGACAACTGGCTGGAGGCAGGCATGGAAAGCATGCCTGGAAATTGTCTGGGCTTTAAAAAGCAGTCTCAGTCTAACAGGATGTAAATGTCTTCAGCTTAGCCTGGGCATGAGCCCTTTTGCCTCCCAGGAATCTCCAGGTGATGCAGAAAGTTCTCCAAAGAGTTGGTGGGATCCATGAGTACATTGATTGCCAGTGCTTTATCAAACACATGTAGCTTGAAACACAGGAACAGCTGTAATTTCAGTGGCTGTGAACATGTGCCTCCTGCAAGCTACTGCATGTAAAAACATACACAGGTAGTTATTTTAGGGAACTAAATATTGTGAACAGACACGGCCTTGGGGTGTGGCTTGAGAATAGGGAGTTTGGCAGCACTGCAGGGCCTGTATCCACACTTCTTGTTTCCTGTCCTGATGTTGATCCCACTGTCAATTCCATGGTGCCAAATCACACACTTATAGACTTCAGCATCATTAAAGCACTGAAGAATTTTTTGTGAGTGATAAAATAGGCAAACATAATGTTCCCAAGGACTGTTTGGCTGCAGCAAAGAGGACAGAAGACACAACCAGGGCAGAGTAGATGGGAAAACCATAAACTGGCATTGCTGTGAAAGCTATCTTGACATTAAGCCACAACTGCAGGGTGTGTTGACTAGTACAATGCATCATTTGCCTGTTGAGGAAGAATTAAAGCTTAGGTGGAATATATATGAAATAATTTATTTCCATTTAATGTCAGGAGTTGAGATTTTTCTTAAGAGCCTGCAGAGTGTTTGGGCAATAGGACCTGACTGCAGAAGGTCTGTGAGGTATGTTGTGAAATTTGTAATTGATAGAGTCAAAACCGAATTATTTGCACTTCAAGTTCATCATTTTACATGTAACTCTAATACTGATGCTTCTTGCCGGCCTTCTTACAAGCAACAGATACAGGACATAATCAGAAGTAGAACACTAGCCTTGAACAAGTCAGAGAGTTTTGTCTCAGAATTTCTTTTGAAATCCTCCTACTGTTCAAAAGTAAAGTGAATAAAACTTCCTTGATCTATGAATTTGCTGGGAAACCTGCATTTCTGTTTCTTTGTGTATGACTACTGGAGGCTTCTTTGAGGCTTATTATATTTCTCTTTTGTAACGTACCATATATAACTTCTCTCCTTTTTAAAATTTATTTTTAATTGCATGAAATAAGCATTGTTCAGGATGTTCCAGGTAAAGTTCTGAAAGCTTCATTATCTGAGATATGAGACTAGCTTTTCACAATGGATCCTGAAGGCTGTTGACACCTGTAATTGTATAAATGATGCATATGCTTAGAGTGTCCAGATTTGTATCCCAAGAAGTATATTTTATTTTATCCTATATGAAGAATAATGCCCCCTTTCAGGAAAGCATTACAGTCCAGGAAAGATGCTTTATGAAGTAAGTGCCTTACTTAAGGAGTACCTTGAAATAGCCTGGATGTTTAAGTGAATACCAAAGAGCTGTTCTAAGAGTCATCACCTTTTTTTTTCAGAAACAAATTTACTGACTTTTTTCCTACTGAGTTATGTAAAATGTCAAGGACTAAAAAGGGACTTTAATGTATCAAGTGGTCTGGGGCTGCATCATGCCTTGATTACAGAGGATAAAAATCCCAACACTGTAAATCAGAGTTTCATTAATAAATTTGGGCCTTAACAGGGATACTTTGGTGGGGTTTTTTGCATACCACATCTTATTCATAAGTGGGTATGTGTTTTATTAATGAAAGGATGAAGTTTTACTTTTTAAAAGATTAAAGGGACATCCCTATTTACAATCATATGTGTGCATTCTCAGCTCTGGATACATGTGTGCATGTTATTCAACCTTATAAACTCACGTGCTAAAGTGTATGCTGGTTTTACTCTTTCCTTCCAGGGGAAGACCCTGAAACCAGAAGAATGAGAACCGTCAAGAATATAGCAGACCTGAGACAGAATTTGGAAGAAACCATGTCCAGCCTTAGAGGGACCCAGATAAGCCACAGGTATACTGGTTTTGTGTAGACCACTAAAAACATGGACCATGGGAGAGTGTTATTAGGTGCTGAATGAATGAGAGACTTGCAAGGGAAAATGAGCTATGACACTAAACTGCCTTAGCAACTTACATGTGACTTTAATATATTATACTGTCAAAGTGTCTTGTACAATCATTCACACAGACAGTTATTGTTTCATACGCATTTACTTAGAAGCTGATAAAATTTATTTTAGGTAATTTTATAAGTCGATGTTGGGGATGAGATCAAATGCAAGGAAAAATCTAAATGTAAAAAATCAGTATGTTGGCGATGGGAAAAAGACACACTGGTGTAGTGTTATAGTTTTGAGCTCTCCAGGTGTTGTTTTTTCCCTCTCCTTCCTTTTTCTTCCCACACGAGCTTCCTTTTAATTCTGTTACAGATAAATCATCGGCTTCTGATTGGTCCCTAGGGTCTCTGCTAGTTTTGTAACACACAAAACAAGCCTTAAGCCTTCCATACACGTGACTGTTTTCAATCACACTAAGTCACACACTCATACAGTGGATTTTCCACTGAAATAGGTTTCACACAGCACCTTCACTCACATGCACAGATTAACAGAGCCTCTAGGGTCAATATTCTCTTGTTCTAATCTTGGAAAAGATGCCAGGTATTTGACATCGTTGCCACAAGTCGAGGTTACAGACTCATAGAATCATAGAATTATAAATTTATTTAGGTTGGAAAAGACCTATAAGATCACCAAGTGCAATCATTAGCCCAGCACTGCCAAGTCCACCCATAAACCCTGTCCCAAAGTGCCACATCTACAAGTCTTTCAGATACTTCCAGTAATGGTGACTCAAGCACTCCCCTGGACAGTCTGTTCCAGTGCTTGACGACCCTATCCATGGAGAAACTTTTCCTCATATCTAATCTAAACTTTCCCTGTCACAACTTGAGGCCATTTCCTCATGTCCTATCACTTGTTATCTAGGGGAAGAGGCCAACCCCCATCTGACTACACCCTCCTTTCAGGCAGTTGCAAAGAGTAATAATGTCTCCCCTGAGCCTCCTTTTCTCCAGGCCAAGCAACCCCGGCTCCCTCAGCCACTCCTCATCAGACTTGTGCTCCAGACCCTTCCCCAGCTCCGTTGCCCTTCTCTCCATGCTCCAGCACCTCAGGGTCCTTCTTGAACTGAGTGGCCCAGAACTGGACACAGGACTCAAGGTGTGGCCTCACCAGAGCCAAGTACAGGGGGACAATCCCTGCCCTGCTCCTGCTGGCCACACCATTGCTGATACAGGCCAAGATGCCATTGGCCCTCTTGGCCACCTGGGCACACCCTGGCTCATGTTTGGCCACTGTCACCAGCACCTCCAGCTCCTTTCTTGCTGGGCTGGTTTCCAGATTCTCTGTCCCAAGCCCGTAGCACTGCACTCGGTTATTGTGACCCAGCACTTGTTGAGCCTCACATAATCAATGGCCTTGGCCCATTGATCCAGCCTGTCCAGATCCCTCTGCAGAGCCTTCCTGCCCTCCAGCAGATCAACACTCCTGCCCAACTTTCTGTCATCTGCAAAGTGACTGAGGGGGCACTCAATCCCCTTATCCAAGTCATTTATAAAGATCTTAAACAGGACTGACCCTCAGTACTGAGGGCATATACAGGCACATATATGGTGAAAGCACATACACACAGAGAATTTTTTAAAACAAATATACTTTCCTCCAGCCTTCACTTTTCTTGATTTCTCAGGAACACAGAAAGCACAGCTCACTGACCTCTCCATTCTGTTTGGCAGCACACTGGAGACAACTTTTGACAGCACTGTGACAACTGAGGTGAATGGGAGAAGCATACCAAGCTTGTCCGGCCGATCGACCCCCATGCCGTGGAGGCTGGGGCAGGCCAGCCCGCGGCTGCAGGCAGGAGACGCGCCGTCCTTGGGTGCTGGCTATCCTCGCAGCAGCGCGAGTCGCTTCATACACACAGACCCCTCCCGCTTCATGTACACCACCCCGCTCCGCCGGGCGGCTGTTTCTCGCCTTGGAAACATCTCACAGATCGACATGAGTGAGAAGGGAGCTGGTGATTTGGACATTTCCTCTGAAGCTGATGTTGGTGGCTACATGAGTGATGGAGACATTCTTGGGAAAAGCCTGAGGGCTGATGACATCAACAGTGGGTAAGCAGCACTTTTCCCCCATTTGAACCAATGCATGATTGGTAGGTATGGGAGGATTTTCCTAAAAAAAATTTCATACACAAGTAGAAGTTGCATTATAGTTGCAATGTTTAAATATATCTATATATATATATATATACATATAAAAAAAGAAACCTATAATCTGCCAGTGATACTCTAATCTGCCTTCAAATTCTATTCTTCTCCTTTACCCATCAAAATGACTTTGCTGTGAACTTTGAGTTCCAATATTACTTACTGGAATTTTGTTATTATCTGATGAATCATTATTTTCCATTGTTTTGATGAGTCTTCTTTTGGTGTTTTTATGTTTTGTTTGACATGGTGGGTATGGCATTGGATGCAGCTGATGAAATGCAGTGGTTGACAGCACTGACTTTCTCTGTTTCCACTTCAGATATTGCCTAGCATACTTGTTATAATGGGCCTTCATTACAGGTTTTCAACTTTGCATATCATTTGTGCAGCAGCAGTATCTTTTCATAAAAGACTAGACCAGTTACCCTCTTAGTATATCCAGGAGGAGGAATCACAATTTTTATTTTTGCTTGCTTAATCAATTGATTGACTTTGAGGTACTGCATTCCCTGTGTTTCAAATTCAACAATTCTTATATCAATCTAGGAACACAAGTCAATTTAGTCCTCTGTATGTTAGAACTCCTAGAACATCATTACAAAGAACGGCCATGTTACAGTTTCACTCATACTTAAATTACGATTCAGTGCTGCTGTTGGCATCTCAAGGCTGCTTGCTGACTGGTGTAAGGCTATGTTGAACAGAAGCTCCATAGAGTACCTGGTCATGTCACACCACTGCTTCACTCTATAATTTTAGAATTCTTGCTGTGAAACTAATCTCTTAGTTTGAAGTATAGCTATGATTAGAGAATAGTGGATGATGAAATTGAGTATGATACATTCCTAAAGGCAGATCTTAGTGTGTGATCAAAGCTCTCTCTAGAGTAGCATCTCATCTCAAGCACCATCCAAAGACAGATCTCTAGAAGAAGCCTACTTTTAAAGAAAGCATATTCCTATATCTCCCTGGTCTACTTTCTCAGTGATCTGCATATGGAGTGCTGCTGACAACATTGTCCACAACACAGCATTAATGTCTGTCAAGTTGGATTCCATATTTATATGTGTGAGAAAAGAGAAAATACATATGGAAAATATGATACTTTAATGTCTGAGGACCTCTTATCATAAAGGAAATATTAATACTGCCTTTGACAGATGCATGGTTTTATTTAAAATTAAAAAAAAGGGAATCCTTTGCAGTGCCTGATGAGCTGTATTAATTAGCTTATCACATTAAAGAATGAATATAGTCATCTTATGTGACTTTTCTTTGCATCTGTAATAAGGATAACTCAATAGATAGTAAGTTGCTCTGTGCTCGGTTAACGTTTTTAGGTGCGGTAAATGTTAAAAACAAGTTGATAAGCGCTGAAATTTCAGGATTCACTGAGGCGTGTAAAGTCTTATCTCCTCTATGCCTCTTCCATTATCAGTTTAATTACTTTAAACACTTGGGGAAAAGAATGCAGCAGTAATTAGAAATTAGTGCAAGGAAGGCCTATTGCACTCGTTAAGTCTCTCCTTATTTATACAGGAGAAAAAGTCCATATAGGCTGGATTGCATTCAAACCACATATATATTTAATAAGCAATTCTGCAATCTACTGGATGATTCAAATAATCTGTCCAAAAAGTCTGAATTTTGTCTTTAATAAAAAGATTAATATAGTCTGGAAGTGTTAGTCTTAATTTGCCTTTGAAAACAAACATGAAGTTACCTTCTTCAAACTCCAGATACCAAGGTTTCAGAAACCCCTTGCCAAACTGCAGGCCAAATCTTACCCATGCATTAAAAGTCTCAGACTTTTGTTAAAAATAATCAAAGGAACCCTTTGTGTTTTAATGCACTTGAGGTTCCCTTTATCCATATTGCCATCCAGGACAAAATGTTCTCAAACTGGAACCACCACACAGGGCTCCACTGCTGCAGCTTTGCTCTCAAGGCTGTTCACCCAACCCAAACCGCATGGATGGAGGCTGAGGCAGGTGCTCCCAGACTGCTGTACTGGCCCTCGGGTGTCTGTCACAGCTCCCAGAAGGAACCACAGGGAGAGGGCCAACAGAACAGCTGGAGTAGGAGTGCTGTATGGGCCTTGGTTTGTGCCTGGGATTCTGTGTAGTTACTGAAGTTATATTGTTTTGTGCTTGGACACGTGCTTGGACTGAAAGGTGGGTTTGTGTGGCACCATTTCATGGCTCGAGGAGAGCTTGTGTTAAAGATTGAATCGTGAGGAAACTCCAGGAGATCACTTTAGCTGTCTCCCTGGTGTTGGGACTGCAGCTATTTCAGTAAGCCTCTATTTTATTTTGAGTACGTTCAGTGAGGTACAGAAATTTTTTTCTGCATATGTATGCTTCTGTGTTCAGTGCCATACATGTGCATGATCTTTCACAAATAAATTCATGCCAACGTCATTGGTACATTAAAGTTAGCAGAAAATACAAAAGGGAAACAGAAAGAACAAGAGCCTAAGAGGGAAGAGGGTTTAACAAAAGGTTCTTTGGGAATATAATGGAGAGATCTTAGGGGTAAGACAGGCTTGTGATGCTGCTCCATTATAAGCAACAAGACCTCTCATAGAGACAACCAAACTGTAGGTAGACATTCTAGAAATTATTGCTGGTACTTTTAATTCATAAACTTTTAATGGTTCTCTAGTGAATAAACAGGACTGTGCTCACTGTTTCATTCATTAGACAGTCATTATAATGTGAAATGGTGAGAATCAATTAAAAGGAATAGACATAGAAAAATATTCTAAATATAATTGTAAGGTCTTCAGTGGCTATTTCTTTCATATCTGAATAACTGCATCCCAACAGGGACAATGAATTTGGGTTCCTAATTTCCGTTCACATTTGGATAAATGCTCTAGTTTGTTTTTCTTTTTTTTTTTTTAGCTGGAGTGATGTTTCTTGCACCTGGTGCTACTTTTAGGGGGAAAACCACAGTATTTAAAATGTGCTTTTCAAGATACTTGAGGACTTCAGTCTAAAAATATTTTAGTAAAAGAGGTTGGCCTGTAAGCCATCACAGAGAAAGGCAATTGACCCCAGAAGACACGCAGATACCCGATCTCCCTGTGGTGGGCACATAAAGTAGGAATATTTAGTGTAAGTCTACCATCTAATAAGACAACCTGTACCTTAAACATTTGAATTTCACAGACCATTTAAATTTAGAGTGAAACACGTTGCCAGATGGCTGCATTTCCCACTGATTGACCACAAATTTATTTTCAGGTACATGACAGATGGAGGTCTCAACCTATATACAAGAAGTCTGAACAGAATACCAGACCTCGCTACCTCTCGAGACGTCATCCAGAGAGGGGTTCATGACGTGACTGTGGATGCTGACAGGTAACAGTGCTTTGCTAAGTAAAAACCTATCTCAGCTTTATAAATATTTTGCATCCTTGATACTTGCTAAAATGTCACACAAGGAATAGGAAGAGAAAGCAAGCTTCTGAGACTGTGAGTTTCTGAGCACACAAAATAGCAAATACCACGATGACTGGGGAAAAAAAGCAAATTTCTCACATGAGATGGAGCCTTAGGAAGAACATTTTGTTGAAGATGTAAGAGAAAATATTAAGAAATCCAGGCCTTGTTTGCACCTTGAACTTCTGAAATGGGGCATGATTTTTGCAGGTTGCCTTATCAATTGATGAGCAAAGGGAAAATTCACATGGTCTCCAGGCAGCAGACAGCTTGTGTGTGCCTGGTGGCATGACTCAGAATTCACATTTGGATTTGGTTGGAGCTAGAACTATAGTCTTGTCCACCTGTTTTGGCCTTTGCAAATATCAGAAGAAGGCAGTACTGGCAAGTAGTGAGAAGTGAGAATTGGGGTTCTATCCCATTGTCTGTTCAGTGTGAAAAAAGAAACAACTCCATCCTGCCCTTATACATGCTCCCACTAGTATATCTGTTTCTTTTCCTTAAGCTTAAAGTAGATTCATATTGGTGGCTTGTATCCACATCTGAGAAATAAAAATTCATAACCCAGCTTTTGTAGAACTTGGAGCTGTCAACTCTGAGGTTTTGCTCAGACCGTCATAGAGATAAGGAGCAGCTGTGAAATTTGGCAGTCTAAAATTTTATGGGGTCGATTTGAGTGGCCTCTTTTTAAAATCAAGTTTCTTTTAGGAAAAGAAAACTATGTAATCACAAAGGGAGAAAAGGTTCATGGATTAGTTCTGGCTTATAAGCCCAGCAAATTAGTTGAAGAAGTTCTAGAATATTTACCTAGATATGATATAATTTTTACTTTTCACTTTTCTGACAAAAATATGCCTGTGATGTAAGTCCGGAATAGTCTGCATTGGTCAAACAGTGCAAGCAATGCATCAGGATAAAGAACACTATTTTCATCTAGCAAACCAGTTACTTGAAAAAGAAGGTTGCTTTAGCTGACATCAGGGCATTTGTTGACCTTGCAGAAAACCCCTGTTTTAGATAGAAATTCAAATGAACACAGCTAAGTTCTTTGGAACACAAGCATTGGTGTGATGCAAAGATCAGAGAAAGCGTACAGTAGGCGTTTAAGAAAATGATTTGGATAGAACTCAGGCAGTAACAGAAGGAGAAAATGAGAAATGAGATGTGGGCAGGAGGGACTTTTGTGGAGCTCTGTATGTGAGAACAGGAACCTTACGCTCAAAGTGAGAGAGAGGGTGGAAAATTTAGAGGCTGGCAGTCATGTAATTAGAGAATGTTGCTAGCGCCCACATTTTTTGTATGTCTCCCTCTTTTTTCCCCTGGGAATGAAGTTATTAGAGCTCTTCCCACCATGCAATATTCACACCCAGCTTTCAAACCACGCAGATTTCCCCTGGAGATGAAAAGAAAAAAAAAAAAGAAGTCCAAAATAAGGGATTTTTTACTTTTTCTTAGTATTCCTCAAGCTCTAGATGCCACTCAAACACTGGATGCTTATTTGTGTTAATGTAGATGTTTGTTTGTTCTGTACAGTGTGCAGGTACATATATATTTTGCAGAGAATCTATCATCCACAAATGTGAAGTAGAACTTCAAGTAATGACTGCTTTCCCTTACACAAAGAAAGCAAGCAAGCTGGATTCCTGTGTTCTTCTAGACCCTCTAAATGAGGTTTCATGGAACATACTGTGTCAATATTTAATTGGGAGGTTTATCATAAGGCATGGGCATGAGGTATTTAAATTATGGCTATTCAGACAATTCTGGCATTCCCTAACCTTTCACTACTTTATTTTTACAAACTTAATCATTCTTTGTGGACATAGAATGGTGGAGGATTTTTTACATATATGTGTATGTTATTCCTTGAAAAAGCAAAATTTGTTTAGGAAGTGTAAAATGTAACTATTTTTATGATGAAAATAAAACACATTATGATAAAAATAAAACACATGCTTACCAAAACTGGTTGCAAAAAAACCTGTGGTAGGTGGAAAAAACTTGTTTATGATGCTTTTCAAGAATGCGTGCCACATTTATGATGTGAAATCAGGAAAAAAAGCAATAGAGGTTGCTGAGACTTTTGCAGGTTAAGTTTTGGTCCTTCACAACAGTGTGGATATCTAAGATTTCATCTAATCTCACATAGCCTTTACAACTTTTTTTGTCTACTTTGAACAAAAAATTGTAGGGTTTGTGACACAGCTTCAAGGTATGCCTTCCACTGGTGTGATGAACTTCTGTGAAAGAGGATTATTCTCCTCACTGTCATCCCTGTAGATGTGTGAAGGACATATGCATTTTCTCTGTCATATAATTAGTATAAACCTTTTTCATAATTGGCATGATCTGCCCTTACCTTTCTGTTGTAAAGGACTCTGCTGGCATTTCTTTTCAAGCAGAAAATAAAAGATATGCTGAAAAGATTTGATTTGCATTAATAAGCAGGAGAGAAGTTTCGGTATTTTGTCCATTACTAGAGGCAGCAACTTTTGCTGACAGCAATTCCATGTTCACAAAAACTCAGCCTGGGTTTTCTCTGACAACTTAAGCTGTAGCTTCTGTTTATATTTTCAAACTTTTTCTCTTTGTGAGCTGGCAGTGCAATATTCTTTAGAGATGTGGGCTGATATCTCTGAGGGTAATGCTGTTTCTGGCAAATTTATGCTTTCAGACTGATTCTCATTTCATGGATCATGTAAAAAGACAAGCAGGTCTCCAGTTTGATAACACTAAATTGGTTCAGATAGCACCTGTATCTCCACATCTTGCCCAAAAGCAAAGGATTGAAGGATCTCCATGTTGGAAATCTAGCCTGAGAGACTTCATCCTGATAATAACATTAAATTGCTCTTTTGAAAACTTAATAAAAAGTTAAATTCATGAAGTCAGCATAAGCCACGGCTTATGTGTTGCTTGCATGCTGCTCTACAAAGCACATTGCTGCAGAAAGTTGTACAGTAGACTTGCTTGTTTTGGGGAAGGAACTGTAAAGGCTGAAGAGACACTGGCAGCATCAGATGTGGGGTTTTTTGGGAGGGGGTGTTTTGGTTTTTTTTTTAAATTTGGGCACTTTTTTTTTTTTTCAATACATGCTTATTCCTTCCAATTTACCTTGCTTCAGTTACCATAAGAAATTAATCAGAGAGGAGGATGGTTTTTCTGCATCGAGTATAACGTGGGATATGGTTAAGAGAGTTCTCAGTGGTATGATATTACATTTCATTTATTGTCCTGTCTACTTCCTCTACACTCTAGCATTTGCCTCCTGGGACTTTTAGAGGGAGTATTTGAGGAACATTCTTGGAGTTCAAAGCCTTTTTCATAGTAAGATGAGCCAAAAGAGATTAGATGTAAACACACAAAATGAATTATGTTCTTCAGAAGAATAAGGTTTATTGCAAAGTAAGTTGTAATGTTTCCAAACCACCCTGTGATGTTCATGAAAACTGATAGAGAAGTTTAAAGTAAGCCCTATTAGAAGAGACTGTGGCTCCACTGAGTTCAAACATTGTCCTTCCACTCCCTTTACCTGCAGAATTTAGTGCAGTGTGTCATAAGCCACAGTTTCCTTTACCTTCATCAGTCAACAGTTAACATAGGTTGTACAATCACTTTCCCCTCCCATCTCTGGAATGCAGTATTCTTTCTTTTTCCCCTTTTCCTTGGATGAAACCCAAAGCTTTAAAGTTTAGGCTGCTCAGTGTGCTTCTATCATGACCCACTTCAGCTACTTTGCTGTCGCATTGAATCCGAGCGCCGTAATAGAGAGCTCTTATGCATAAGGAGTCTCTCAGATGCTTCCACCATCTGTCACATGTGCAGAAGATTTGGCAGTTATCTCAGACTAGCTCAGGCTGGCCTGTTTGTTCTCAGCCAAACCATAATCATCATAATACATTATTAATTATAATAAAATAATTCCACAAAATAATTGCCTGTAGTTTATTAACTGACTTCCTGCATGAATGACTATAAGTCTTCTTCTGGTGTTTGTCTGAGTAGATGAGCCTTGAGTTGGAATACTGTGCTATTGAAAAAGGAACTTTTCCAGAGTTCACATAGGCAATGAACTGGGAGCTCTGTTTCACAGAGTTGGTTTTATCAGAAAAGGCTGAGACATCATGAACAATAACTTGAAATCCAAATAGAATACAATGCCTGTTCTCATCTTGTACATTGAAATTTCTGCTGTTATTTGGAATTTACCCCATTGGGATGTTGCTAAATGGAGGGGCATACTTTATGTTTTGCCTTTCTATCCAGATGATTCTGTGTAATGTGTGTTTCATCAGTGTAATAACACTGTACTTTCTGCTGTGTGTCTCTGCAGTTTGGTATTGGTGTGACCATTGTTCTGCCAAGCTGCAACTATTACCTGTTCAGTTTGCAGCTTCTGGTTGTAGAGCAGGATTTGTTATGGATAAAGGAAATATATATGCCACAGTACTGAACTATTCACTGTGTGCACACATTCAGCCCTCCACCCTTTCCTTTGTCTGCCAGCATTTCAGGTCTCTCCAGCACAGGGTACCCATATCTATGGCAATAAATACAAATATCCATCCCACAGATATGAAATTACAAATAATAAAACACAGAAACAGATATACCTTCTACTTGCTGTCTTTCTTGGGCAAAACTGGGTTTTGCTGTAAAACTTCACTGTGTGGGGAGGCTTCCAATATCTTTGTATCTGCCTCCACTACTCAGTATGCCTGTGACTGTTACTCTGTTTGCAATCTAAAAAAGTCATTGTAGGCCTTAAAACCAGCATGGTTCGTACAGCTGTGTGATCTGCTATCATTGTCTTGGTTGTGATTTTACAGTACTAGTAAGTTCTTAGGATATTGGAAAATTTTAAATATCTATACCTCACTGTTTTTGCAGTTAATATTCAAATACCTATAGAAGCCATAATTATAGAATCTCTCTTGTGAAGCAATTTAAATTTTCAAGTGGTTTTACTATTATTGTTCTCTTCTATACTTTTAATCTTCTCTAATTTCTTTTCACAGCTGTTGCTGTTAAAATTTCCCACCATTTACTTTTTTATTGTTCTCAAATGATCCTGCCTTTTCATAATCTCTGGTGTAAATCTTTCCTCATCTTGGCATCTGCTGGGCTATCAAGAAATTTACTAGTTAGAAGTATCTATTTCAATGTGTATCTCAGCTTTTATTGTTTCTGCAAAGTATGGATGCTAAATTTAAGTGCCTAAAGCATAAATATGTGTGTATCCATGCATGAAGGGCAGAATAATTGTGTCAAAAGGAGCACTCATGGTGTTTTTGCTTATTATGTTGTTAAGTATTCAGAATTCTTTGAGGATGAATTCTTTATTTTCAAAAGCATAATGCAAAATAAATTTTTCAGTAATATAATTTTGTACAGCATTATTAATTTAGGAAGAATGTTATTCGAATTAGTATGATTTGTTTCTGGTCATGCTTTCAAAAGTCAGGATTTGGACAACATAAAATAAGCAAAGCAACTGGGCTTGGATCTAATTTTGTGAAGTTCACCCTCCCTTAGTTGCTTTAAACATCTACTGTAATTGCCTGTAGAACTACAGACCAAAACATGGAAACATTTACCAGCTGTGTGGTTTTAGGTTCAGATACTAAATTAATATCAGTGACAAAAACAAACTGCATTGTTAGCATGCTGTCATTAGTATGTTAAACTGTTGTGATCCTGCAACATCATGTCTGCAGACACTTCTTTTTGCACCCAGCTTACATAAGAAAATCACACTCAGAAAAGGCAAATGTGAATGGCAGATGTTTACCTCAAGACAAGACCAGCCTGCAAATGACAAATGACAAGTTTTCTCTTATTAAAGTTTGTATTAAGTGGCAAAAAGAGGGACAACTAGTTTCTGTTTAGATTTAAAATGAACTAATATAGGTAAGTTTTTAAAATTTTGCAGGAATACAAGACAATTACATTCTCATGTGATGCTAAATGAGCTGAGCATATAGTTTGCTGTAGGTTCATTGAACCAACAGTTGGCTCTTTACAGATGACACATATAATTTTCTCATAAATGTATTTTTTAAAAGTGGATGGTGTGAAGCTAGATATTAATGACATGCAGTCTGTTGGCATTTCTGCCTAAATTTAGTTTAATACTTTAAAATTATTTGAAGTGAGGCAGGACTTTATCTTTTATTAACAGATTTCTAATACTTCAGGCAAAATGTAAATGGTTTATTTTGATTGCAATCTACTTCTGAATAGAGTATCAATGTATTTAATAAAAGCTTTCCAAGACTCAGCTTACAGTTTCAGCAGCAGCAACATTTTGGTCCACCACTGTACTTCACTGTTACCAGCAAAGACTACTGTACTGCCTCTTTGTGTTAGAACAAAACATGGGTAGCAAGATTTAAATAATTAACCTAAATACCCCAGGCTCAAATAAAAAATTCAAGAACTTGCATTTCTCATGTGATACCTAGTTGAGTCCTCAAGTAAAGAAACAAAGTAATTTATTTAAAATATCTTGATTTGTTTGATGGCCAGAGGAAACAAATACTGTCATTTTATTCTCCTGCATGGCTATTTTTTAAAAAATCATATTGAAATTTGTAGTTAAATAGCTGCATTTGGTATTACAGTTCTAACATTTACAAGCACATGGAATTTTAGATAGAAGCCTTGTAAAACTGGATATTAAAATACAGATTTTGATGATCTATTATTGGAGATAAAGCAGCTCATGATTGTTAAGCTGTCTTTTGTTCAAAATTGCCTCAGAGATATTTCTTTCTTAGTTAAGTTATTTTTTAAAGAAGTGTTTTTATAATAGTTGCATTCCAGACTGAGGTAGTTGCATGCTTGTCTAACTAAACATATTAATTATAAGAACATTCCAATTAATGCTTTCTTGGAAAGCAATTAAATTTTAACACTCTAAGAATCCTTTGCCTTGGGTTTATTAAGTATAAGTTTACTTTAAATAAAATATGGATTTGATAACTTGAGCAGACCTCTAGAATAATGAGAAACAGGTAAAAATGCAGAGCCTCACCATGATGCACTTTTTATACTCATGAGATGTTATGAGAAAGGGGTTAAACAAACTGTTGGTTTGTACACCTGCTCTTTCTCCTAGTTAACAGGTGGAAAAAATAGGTAAGGGAAAGGAAGAATAAATTTAAGTTAAACTAAACATCTAAAGTGTGAGGTCACTTTGCTGCTCAGGCTGTAGGGCTGCTTACAGTGCACAAGAGGAAAATTGAAAGGTTTTAACTCTTTCCTTTGCAATGTGCTGCTCTCCGAGCAAAACAGTGCTGCTCTGTCCTGGGCCTCTGGGAAAGCAGCTATGTTCAATACATTTTGGAATTGAAACTGCATTGCAAGGTAACTTTATCATTAGTGGTTAAAGATAGCTGGAATCCAGATGAAAACTGGTCATGAGTTATCTATGATTAAATAAAATTAAAAGAAGGATATCTCAAAAGATGTGCAGGTTAAAAAATATGGGAGCCTTTTATTTTCCTTGACAGAGAAACAGACTTTGAACACTGTAGGCTGGCTGAAGGCTGTGTTCAAAGGGAGAGAGCATGAAGGGAAAGCTAGGAAGAATACCACGTGGCTGAAAACCTGCCAGCCAGTGCACAGAATACCCTGTGCTGCAGGCTGCCTCCTGTGGAGTACAACATGTGTTAACCTTTCCTTTCGGAAAAAAAAGATCCCTCCATTTGCTTGTATCAATGTTTTACTTATAAATCTTAACTATGCCACCTCTGAGTCTTCTTTTGATGGAGAGAGAAAAAGACAAGCCTCCCTCATCAATCTGTTCTCCAAGTACTGTTGTGGAGGCTTCCTGCCCCTCCTGAGCCCCTAGTGACAACCTCAGCTCCAGACAGAGAAATGTTTTTTGGTGCAGCAATATGCTAAGAGTTTGTTTTCTTTTGAAGTTACAGCACTAATCTCATCTGTATCTAATTGCTAAAATATTAAGTCTTCAAAGATTTCCTTTGTAAACAAAAGATTGTCATAACATTTTAAGCAGGATCAGATGTGTAAATTTAAAGAGTGGAACCCTCAATGAATTCTACAGAAGTTTTTTTGCAAAAGCATACAAGATACTTATAATTCAAATCTGCTTAGTGGACTGAATAATCAAAAATTATCTAAAATATATTATTTGAAGGAGATTTTAAATCCAGACTTACCTAATTAAATTTACCTTAATAAATAAACTTTTCATCTGTTACCTCTGTGCATTATCTTAAATTTCTGATGTGCTAAACTCTCCCTTTTATTCGTTTTGAATGTATTGTGCTCTAGTATGTTTCATACTAGAATAGAATGTAAAATGGCTGCTAACCCTATCAACTGCTGTGAATGTAAATTCATAAAAGCAAAAATTGCTTTACTGCAGTTTAAATACATGTGTAGTGTTGAAAATAATTGCATTGCCCTGGGAAATATAATAACTGTTAGAGCAGGTGTTTTTGTCATTCCTCAAAGTGTTTTATTTAGAAACAAATCTTACTGATATAAGCTAATGTCTTTTATGTTTAAATACCCAACAATTTTTGATGAGACATTATGTTTACTGATTTAAAAGTGAAATTAGGGTATTTCAACCAGTTTCTGGAGAAGAAATGGGAGTCAGAAAACACTGTTATGTATTGCATATCTTCTGAGAGTTTATCAGTGAACAGATTCATACTGATAGCCAGGACCTAAAAGCTGGAATTTTTTTATTCAAACTAGAAATGCACACGCAATTTTAATAGCATTGTGAACTTTAGGCACAAGATATGAAAAATAAAGGTACTTAATTTTTTAAAATGAAGCCTGGATCTTTCTCTAAGATATTTTTTTACCAATTTAAATACTAAAGTAGATAAAATTTAGTAAGTGGTCTGCCTCTGGGGTGACTTGAGGACATGTAATGCTTTCTGAGAAACCAGAAATCAGCAAAGGTGTATAATCTTCATGATTCATGAACCACCATCTGGAAGCCCTTATCTCTGTCATCTGTACTAGGAACATCTCTAGACATCTAGCTTTTGGATTATATTGAGAGGTAACTGTTTTGAAGAATTTTTTTAAAAATTATTTTTCTCTTAAATAAAATAAATTCAAGCAGAGCGTTATGATGAAGTGACAGCCTGTCACCCAGGGATAGTTCCTTAGTGGAAGGAGTTGTCTGTCAAGGGTTTTTAGAATGGTTTTCCTAAAATGGAGTCTTTCTCTGTACATCAAAGTTATTGAAAGAGAGATCAGCATGTTTTTTTAAGGGTGAAGAATTATTCTTTTTCCTCTTTGAGTTAAAACCATTCCCCTTCATGAAAAGAGTTGACTCAGTGTGCCACTTATGACCCAAATCTTCTGATGCATAGTAAATAGCTGAATTTGCTCCATTTTACAAGTATTTTCCCTTTGTTCAGTACAGAAAGAAATTTATGATCCCTTCTTTTGTACATCTTTCTTTCTAATCATTTAAATTAATGATACCAGCCATACTCTTGAGAAATGGATTAATATCAAGTGGGTTAACTCAATGCAAAATTATGTAGGAAAAACAATTTTCTGTGTATTAAAAATAATGTATGTTGACAAAGATAATTTAGAGCCTTCAAGATAAATTTTGAAACTTAATACCCTAACTAGATTTTCAGCAGCTTTCCCTAATCACCTATTTTCAATAAAATTATCCACATATTTTCTTTTTAAATGTATCTATTGGATTGGAAATGTTGGAAATTTTAAGACAACCAGGCTTGTGTGTATGTGTGTCATTCCAGAAAGCCACTGAATTTTTGAGTTGTGGTAAGTGAGCCCAAATAACTCTGATTCAGTTTCTGCAGCTTTCCAGTGTGGGCAGTAAGAACAGCCTACATCACAGAAAATTTATGATAGATACTTTATTAATTTTGGATTGCTGCCTTGGTGGTGTTTTGTCAGATACTTGGACTTACTGCAGCTATTTGGTCCAAGTGAGTGCAAAGGCAATAAATACTGAAGGTGGCTGGTCAGCAATGCCACATGTAATTTTGGTCCCCAGTCTGTAGTCGGTTTGACTAATGCTTGTTGAGGTAACCATAACTACCCCCTTGACAAGAGCTCCTTTCCTTTCACTGGCCATGACTGTGTTACAAGGGAGAACTGAATACTGTGGCCTTTGCTGTCTTAAAGCTGCAAGGAAATTCTCCTGTTTCTGCTACCAGTTTCTGAAAAATCACCTTCTTGTATTTGAGTAGCAGTTTTGTGGGTTTTGTTCCTGGTATTTCAGTTGCGTTTTGCAAGGAGAAGTTGGGATAAAAGCCTGAGATAAATCCTAAGAAGACTAATCCAACTTAAAACTCTCACACTTGATTTTGTAGGATTTTTATTTGAAAACTTGAGCTGAGTTATCAAGAAATAAGTACCATCTAAAAAGGAAAAATAGGACAATGTAGGCAAAATAAACAAGAATCTTTTGAGTAAAAAAAATGAGAACTGTAAGTAACCTAATAATTTCAGGATGGCTTGCCCTATGGAGATTGAAAAGCTATAAATAAAAATAGATTTTCAGAGAACACTGTTAAAACTTTATATGTTTACTATTCATCTTTTAGACAAACAGAAATGCACTTGAGTGAACTTTAAACAACTGAATCTCGCACAGTTAATTGTCTTCTATTTTACCTTTGAATGTTTTCCCAAAATATTGTTTGCAGAAGCATGCCATAATGTAGAAATTATGCTGAACATGTTGTCAAATCTTTCTGAATGGCACATGATTAGATTCAAAACCTGGATGCTTAAGCTGTAGATTTAGCAAATTACTTTCTCTTTTCATTTGACCCTGGAGAATTTCCTCAAGAGAAATTTGTGGATTAATTTACATGTCATAGAAAGCCATATCTCTTTAAGGAAATTCGAACATGAATGTTACTCTTCTTCCCCGTCTTTTTCTATTCCTGATAGGAAAATAAACCCCATTATGTTGAACAGCTATGATTTTAGAAGATGTGGAACAGTCTGATGAGAATATTGTGGGTCTCTAGTATATTTAAACAGTCTATCTTTTGCTATATGCATTTTACTACTCATTCCCATTGAAAAAGATGAAACAGCTCTTACACCTCCTCTCCAGTGCGTACCCTACATGCAATACTCTATTTGCTGTTCAGAGCTTCCCAAAAAGGATTTTCTTAGCACACTTTAAATATTCTTTACAGTTTGCCAAAATGGTTTAGTACTTTCCTGAGCAGTTCTTCATTCAGAAAGTGACCTGCTGGCTGGGCTGAACCAGGAGCAGGAAGCTTCCAGAGAGACAGCAGGGAAGGGACTTCATCATGAAGGAGATGCAAACTGTGTTACTAATTATGTATCAAAGCAGAATTATCATACATCTCCTAACACCTGAAGGTCTTCTAAAGAGACTGCATAAAAGATATCAGAAGAGTACTGAGGATGCTGCTGTTCTCAACAGTGCTCCTACCATGACAAGCACAGTGTGCGTGCCTGCATGGCTGCCCTTCTGCTCTGCTTAGTATGCCAGCAACATTAGACCCTGCACTGTCATCATTCGACTCAGCTGGGATACTCTCAAAACATTTTATAGGCTGTTGACTAAAAAACCCAAAAAACTCAAGTATTTCTTTTGTGTCTGGCTTTAACATGGATACTTTGACTTCTCTTAGAGAAACATGATTGGCCTTTTGTTGCACAGGATGTTGGCCAGGTGCAGAGAGAGCCCTAAGCATCCCTGCAATGCTGCTGGCTGCTCAGAGGGGCCAAAGAGCTCAGCAGAGATGGTGAGGTTCCCTGAGCTTCATGCCTCAGCACTTGCCAGTTGCCACATGTAGCCAATTGATTGCTGAAGAACCCTTTGTGATGCTCTCAATTATAAAAACCATTTAATTAATTGCCAGTTATCCCCAGATTGTGGAAATCCAGACATGGCCTGGAGGCATCAATATATTCTGTGTACAGTGTGGATGAAACAGGGAATTTAACCTGCAGTAGTTAAGTATGTTAAGACTCAAATAACATACATGAGGAAAACTGTATTAAGTATAGATAAATCACTGCTTATTTTGTCAGGAATGGAAAGACATTTATCAAAATAGTACTTCAGATATCCTATAGTGGCAAAAAAATTATTGATAGTTTTTCTTTGTGCTACACTTTCACAGTTCTTCGATACATATTTATCTGCCAGTTTGTAATAAAGGCTGCGTGTCAGTTCCATCACAACTTTGTGCAAGCCCTAAGAATCAGCCAGCTTCATAGTCTAATCAGAGTAAGACCTCATGAAGCTAATATCAGAGGCTCTATAAAAATGTATGGCACCAAGAGTTTTTAAGAAAAAATACATAATTGAATGTGTGGTGTGTTACAAGTTGCAGTCTTTATACATCAATTCACTTTAATGCTCAGGTTGCTTTAGTTTTCTATTAACTAAACAAGGGATAGACTTTTTCAGTTTCCCAGTATATTTTCATTTTTGTGTTGTTAAATGACTTATTTTTGGCAGAGACAAAAATAATCTGTTGGACAAGAACTTACAGAATCATTAATGCTTTTCCTGAAAGCTAGTATTATGTTGATGTTTCTCTATGAAGTATTTCCATCTGCTTTTTTTCTGTAAATTCCAAGAGAAATCTTAGAATTTTTTTTTTAAATTGTCACTGGTATATTTTTAAAATTGTCACTGGTATAGCAAGGATTTCTTAAGAATAAACTTTTGACAGAGTTTTAATTTTTTCTTGTTGGAGGTGGATTTTTTAAAATAAGCAGCTACCTCAGTTACTTCTGAGTCACTACTAATTTAAAGTTAGACCCCATTCCTTAATGGGTTTCTCTTCCTAGTGCTAGTTTTTTCCTCTGATATTTTTATAAAAGCCTTCTGTATTCCCATTTGGATAGCATTACTTCACGAGGCCTCTTCTCCAGCGTTATCTCTTGCCTGCAAGACTTGTCTGAAGCCATGTTACTAATTGGTTTCCTCCCCAGTTTTCTGTTTACAAGAAAGGACTTTTTTAACCTTCGAACTTTTAACTCACTCTGGTCATTCCTTTTCCCTTGCATTTTTCTTTTGAAGCAGTATTGAATTCCATTATACCTCCTGGGGTGTCTTTTAAGTTTGACCAGCTTTCCTATATTCCAGTAGTTGTGTTCTGAGGGTTGGAGGTTTTTTTCACATTTCTAGCTAGTTTCATTCCTATAGTCAACATCTCTTGGTTAGGTTTGCTGGTTTGTTTGGCCAAAGAAAAATATACCAAGCTCTTTCCTCTAGTTGCACCTTTCTAGGATAGACTATAATTCAAAATAGACTCTAATTCTCCTTTTTAATAGATATTTGATTCTATTAGTTACTCAGCAGTTAGCTATAGGCCTTTCCATAGTGATCCTCTCTTTTAAATTTATTGCCACAGTGTTTTTGTTGGTGAGATTTTGAAATTTCACTACTTCTTCTGTCCCCTTTCTGTCTCTGCAGTAAATATGAGAACGTATCTTTGCTGTGCATTTACATTTATAAAGATGATTGCCATTCCTTTTCTGGAGTGGTTTTGTGGTCTCATATTTTTTTCCAGTATACCAATTTTCAATAGCTCTGTCCTTTTCCAGCTTATCTTTCAATCTCTTCTAATATCTCATTAAACTTGAGTGATAAACACTGGCTGGACTTAGGGAGAGAGGAACAGTAGTCAGGAATGAGAAAAAACTGCAAAAGGCTGTTAGTATTCAGTTTGGCAAAAATGCTGACATACTGCTGCTGATGTGGAACACTCAAAGAATTATTTCAGCTTTTCAAAGTGGGTGGTAGCAAACATGACAGCCAAGAATTCTGGAGTGTGAGAGGAAGACAAAATTTCTCAAGATGGCAGAGACCTAATTAATTGCAACAGACTTTAAATGTTTTTGTTGTCTGCAGCTATATTTTTATTTCATGTCTCACCTGCTAGCCTGCTCTCCAACTTGAATATCCCATCTATTAATGTAGGAAGTGGGGAAAATATTTCATTGTAATGGGGAGTTTTTAACTTGGGGGTTTTCCCCCTATACAGTGAAGCCATTTGTGGCCACCTTTCATCTTTGTTAGCGACTCACCTCTGAACCCAAGTAGACTAACTGCAGTGATTAACAGGCTAAAAGGGATGTGCTATATTGCTGCTGAGTCTTCCTCAAGATTTCTAACTGATAAAGGGGGTTTTAAACTTGGTTTGATTTGTGCTTGGGGTTGCTGTTCTTGTGTGTGTGCACAGCCAAGCAGTAGCCCGGCTTTTTTCTGTCTTTTCTGGCTTTAACTCAAGATGACATTTACAGGAGATGAGAGAGTTTCAGGATGCTGGGGTGAGATGCTGGGTGATTGGCTGCTCTTTGGCAGTGATTTACTAAAGCAGCTTGCCTTATCTCCCTGACTGTGATGCTGGTACCTTCACTGCCGTAAACATAGATAGCCAGAGGTCCCATTACCTTCTCAGCAAATGTTTGTTGTGTCATAGACTTAGTCATTCAAGTTCTAAGCCTAAGAGTTATTTAATTTTTAATATGAAACATTGATAAGTTCCAACTAAGCTGTGGAAGCAATCAGCCATTTTGGATGCATATTGCCATTTGTATAATTTCAATGCAAAGTCTGCTTTGCTTTCTCAGACAAAATAGCATATGTTTTGTGGAATTTTTGGAAAAGGATGAACATGCTCTGGGTTTCAGCCAGACTCTTTGTATTATGTGCAGGTGCTTTGGGGCTTTAATAATTAGAGGATCTAATAAAAGAACCAGAGGATAAGGCAGGAAAATTACTACAACGTGGCTTCTCTTTGCCCTTACAAAACTAAATCTTTCCTGTTTCACCTAATACAAAATTGGAAACTTACAGCTGTATTTCAGCCCATACTTACAGCAGACACATAAGAGAATCGATGAAATCATTAAATCATTGTTATCTATTCTCTATTTCAAGCTGCCTACTTTTAATTGCTTTACCTTGAAAACT
Organism: Notiomystis cincta; assembly: GCA_013398075.1. Classification (NCBI taxonomy): domain Eukaryota; kingdom Metazoa; phylum Chordata; class Aves; order Passeriformes; family Notiomystidae; genus Notiomystis; species Notiomystis cincta. The sequence goes on along the minus strand of VZRX01013343.1, from coordinate 243,863 downwards.
AAACACCAAAATCCCAAAACAAGTAGTAAGCTCTAATAGAACAGGTGAGCAGGGCAAAGGTGTGACGTTCCTGGGTTAATACTATGTTACTTACTGTTTCTAAATTGTCGTAGTACAGTAAATCTACACGGACTTTTCCCTAGACTGACTGAAGAAATGGGTATGCTTTTTGCAGTAGGCAACTTTTCAGAAGGCAAAATCGTGACTTTTTTCTTTACCACATCCACTTCTATGTCATGCAAGGGGTGAACAAACTCGAAGTGTTGTTTTTCTGTTCTGCAGAAAACCCCTCACTGTAAATCACCAATCAGCACACTGAATTTGTGTCAGCATATCTGTGCCTACCTGTGTCCCGCCTGCAGGTGCTCATCCACGTGGCCTCAGCGTGTGCTGATGGTTCACACCCATGAGTGGTTTCCCTCTCTGCCGGTGTGCAGGGAGGGATCAGGGTGGTGGAGGAAGGAGTGGTGTTCACAAGCTGCTCTGCCTTTTTGTACTCTCACCATCTGTGTTGGCTCCTTGCCTAAAGCTGGCTGACTTTGAATATCACCCTGAAAACGGACGGGTGTTAAAAACTAAGAGGTTGTGACCTTAAGTAGTTAGCAGTGACGCAGCAGGATGAGGTTTTAGCTGTTGAAGGATAAAGGATAAGGCTTGTCTTAGGAAGGTAACAGGTAAATAATGACACTGCAAGCCAAGGAGAGAAAAAGGCAGTGAAAATGTTCTCCTAGTGATTACAGATATGTTGTCCAAGTGATTACAGATGGAGTAAAATTATTCATCAAAGAATTTTGCAAAGATGCATTAGGTTCCAGAAGCTATTTTGGCTCTCACAGTCTGATGAACTAGATAATTAAAAATTTACTCTGACAGTGTCATTAGGATCTGCTAATTATTTACCAATTTTTGCTTGACAGCATAGTGCTGTATATTAGACCTAATTTACATTATCTCTTACTGTATATTTCAGAAATAGAAATGAGCAAGCAGCATATGCTGATATTTTCCTTTTGTTACAATGACAAAGGAAGGGAATATTCTATTATTACTCTGCCATCACCAGTCTTAGGAAGAATCTGGTATTTAATATTTTTATCTACATGTACAAACATTCCCTGATACTCCGAACATCCCGGTGCTGAGTATTTTCCTTATTTTGAAATCAGGGAAATAGAAGAAAAAGAGCTATTTTTGTTTTAAAAATGGAAGTACTAAATCTGCTGGTTTTAGTTTGGCAATCAACCCTTCTAATCCTCCAAGTTAAGTTTTCAAAAGTCATATGCCCATTTTTCCTCAAAAGCATCCATACGTTACCTGTGCTTTTTTCTGCACTGGAATTATGTATTCGTTTTATAACCTGTGATAGATCTGCTCTTTGCACCCTAACTTCTCATGTTTTTGATTAGGCAAACAACTTCTGTCTGGCTTCTTCATTTGCTTCTTTTCTCAGTTTTGCATGTGGTCACCACTGATGATTCTGTGCTTATGCTGGCTGTTTTCTCATCCTGTCTTGTCCTAAATGCTAGGGAAATTATAAATATTCTAGGGCAAAGATCTTAGTTGCATGTTGCTCCAGTGTGCAGGGAACTAAAACATTTGAGCAATATTTGTGGAGGGTACCATAATACATCTTGTGGTAACCATGAGTAAAGATCACCCAAAACAGCCCCTACAAGATTAGCTTTACAGCCATTATTCAAATTCAGTCAAAAACATCACCTAATGTTATTCCTTAATGATTCAGTCATGCTGGGCGTTGTTCTTTTTCAGCAAAATTCTTCCTTGAAATGGCAGGCCTAAAATAGATGGAATATAACTGTTCATGAAAAGATTAATTGAGGGTATTTTGTACTGAGATAGTAGGGCTGTGAAATGAGAGGTTTGGATTGGAAAACCCCTTTGTTTCACCGTATAGTCTAATTCAGCACTGTTGCTAAATAATTATATTTGGCTGTTCTCACTTGAATATTCTATTTCCCATAGTAAAAAATTTATGTTATGCCCAGGGCATCTCATTAAATTGACTCTTCTCACTGGGCTGAGTTTCTATATAGGTTTTCTCAAATGCAGTAACATAAAATACTAAAATAAAAATTAGCAGTAAATACTAGAAGGCAAGAAATTGCAAGGAATATCTGTGGGAGAGTTATCAGAAAAGAAGGCAGAGCATAAAAGGCAAAAAAGCAGAGCAAAATAATATTACAGCCAGGAGCAATAATACAAAGATCACGATGGAATAAAAAAAGTAATAGATTTAATAATCTTACTAATAATGAATTAGAAAAGAGGTTTGTATCAGATAGTAATGTTTGTGTCCATTTCGATAAAGTATTGATTGATTTTCTGCAAGGCAGTGGTTGATTATAAAGATACAATTAGCACTTAGTAACAATGACAGACAGAAATGTTCCTTGATAACTTTATAACCTGATGTATCTGGGCAAAAAGAATCTTAGGATTTTGAAAGGAAAAGCAGGAAAACACTTAAAAATGATGCTCAGTAAATTCTTGATGGCGGGAAGTCGATATTAGTTAATTTGAGAAAATAAATGCAGAACCACACAATGAGAATACGACCCCCAGGGAATCAAGAAGTCATTGTTTAGTAATCCTGATGCTTTATGCAATAAATTCAAGTGCATATTATTTACATAATCCTCAGATGTGAAGAAGGCCATGCTGTATTTGACAAACAGCCACAATGTGATGAAAGAGAAAATGCCAAGCATATTGCTGCTTTCTGTACTGCTACTCCCTTGCATTTGCTACAGATTTTTGGAAAAAAGCTATTTTATAAAGCTTTCAGTACCCCTCTCACTGATAGTTGATTTCTGCTATAAAATAACAGAGGCCTCTCAGACCTGGTACATGAGAACTCAGAAGGAGCTCATTATCTAATCAAGGAGAAAAATCTCCTGACTCACTTTGTGGTGTTATATAACTGTGTGTACCCTGTAGGTGGTCTGCCTATTAAATGCTAACCCCCAGAGCAGGTTGTAATAAACATTTTGCTAGATAAAATGGTAAACCAAAGTGAGATTTAGCAATTTCAAAACTCTTTTTAGCACAAAGAACATGAAGAAACAGGAGAATGATGGTATTTCACAGAGATTGTTGTCACTGGCAACATTTTTAATATCCATTGCACTGTTAATATATTACTAAATTAATGGAAATATTAATAGAATAATGAAAATATATTCTCTTTAGTAGCAGAAGAAATGGTTAAGGAAGCACTCATCCATCAAATATCCAAACACCAAATTAAATTAGAGCAATTCACGGTAAACTGATTAGAAAACAGTGAGAGTGAAGTTAGGCTAAAATAATTCAACCTAGATCAAAATAAGATAGTTGTTCCAGAATGCTGTTTTCAGATTCCATTTTTTCCGCAGGCAATTTCTTGAAAATAACTGCAACCACTTCTTTAAAATCTTTCCTTTGAATCAATATTTTTTACAGCAGTTGAGATTAGGTTGTTCATTGTAGTGACAACAATGTCGATGAACTCATTTGGCCTTAATGATTTGATTCTGGCAGCAGCTACTAATTCTGCTTACCACGATACCTAAGGTTTTTGTATGGAGGTTAAAGATAGAAGAGGCTCCTGGGATGGCTGACAAGGTGGATTAGTGCTGCTGAGCCCCGCAGGAAAAGGTCACCACTGCAGTACACAAAGGAGGGCTGGCACTGGGGGAGGTGAAGTCACAACGAGCCTACAAAGAGAGCTTTGGGTTTGGGTAAATTAGGCATTGGCAGGGATAAGTAGGATTTGGTTGTTCTCTCCTGCTTATCTTTGCCTTTGCCTATCAACACTGCTTCTAATCTTCACTGCCAGGCAGCCATCATGTCAGTGGGACTGTTGGCTGTTCTCCTTCCTTCTCTCTGCTCCCAGTATTATTTGCTTGTGTCATTTCCAAATAGAACATCTCGAGCCGGCACAGCACTGCCTGGTGAGCAAGGGGAAATAAAAGACCTTTTTCTACTGGCAGAGATTTTTAAGCTATGGAAAGTTTCTCTTGGGTTATAATTTCTTTTTGAAGTTGCATGCAGTATTCTGCTCTTATCTTTGTCTCACTGAGAATTCGTGTTCAATCCTAATAGCTTCTGTGCCCCACTTACAGTAAGGGAGTAACTGAAGATCTCATTACTTAGGACTTTACATGATTAGTAGTTGGAGTGTAGGTTCTCGACAGATTCATAGAACTGTGTAGCATGTCATGGCCTTAGGAGACAATTTCTCAGTTGCACAAGGTAATCTTGGCTATGAAATATGGCTTGCTAGGAAAACGATGGCTCAGCAGTTCACCCTGGAATGTCACACCATTTCAAAGGCTTATCTTTCACAGTGCTGCCTGTTGTGAACTTCCTAGGCTGTACACTGAAGCCTACATACACAGTAAGAATATTATACGTAAATGGCACTGCATGGGAAAGTGGCAGTTTGCAAAATGATGCCTGAATTATAAGAAATAAGAAGTGATTGCCAGCTTTTGATTTGCATTTAATGGTAGCAAGCTGTAGTGGGATGAAGGCTGCTATCTGAATTTGGTGGACTGATGGTCTGGTCTCACTTAAGAGGACTAATTTTCTTCAATACTGGATTTCTCCATCTGGGAGGCAGAGAATTTTTTTCTTTCACCAGCTCCATGCTATGCTCTCTCATCAATCTTTCAGAATATTCAGATTTTGGGGTTTTTACTGGCCCTGTATGCTCCAGTTATACTGCAGCATGTTGCAATGTAAAAGTTAATTTTCTTATTGTTAGGGGAGCAATTGCAAATCACAGCAGATGTTCCTTCCCAGCCCCAAAAAGTAAACTTCAATGTGGAGAGTAACCTGTTAAAACACACGTATCATGAACTTCCACTGATTTTAATGACATTGCAGAGATTTAGTGTTTCTACTTGTCAGTTGTCACCCAGTCTCTCCGCAAGAAGCACCTAGGACATGTTAAAAAAAGGCAGTGGAAACCAAATGGCTAGTTTGAAGAGTTGTAAGCCAGTGAATTTAGGTTTGTAACATGAATATTCATCAGATCTTATTCCCTAAAGTAATCATCAAACACAACCTTTCTATGGGAAAAGCTGTCAAGTTTGACGTACCATCCATTCAGAACCTGACTCAGAAATTATTAACTTTCAAATGGAAGGATCTTTTCAAGCAGCATTAAACAGGGCATTTTAGCAGTTTCTCATTAAATTTTCTTCAGGATTTGTAAAGTTCATTGGTTTCAGAGAAATAAAAAGCATCAGTGTATAAAAGATGAAGACTTAGTACTCAGGAGTAAATCAACTCCTCCCCATGCAAACTTTAAAAGTTAAAAAAGGCTAAGAAATTAATTCAGATAATTTAAAGTGGCAAATTAATCTGTCTCATATGTGGGAGTAATAGATAGAAACAAAGCATTTAATAGGAGACCTTTCTGCTTTCCCTGCTCAGATGCATTATTTACTATAATTTTAGGCAGATTGTCTCTCGACAGACTGAAGCGTGTGCAATAGCTGGGGAAATCAGGCCCTGTTTGATGGTGTCCTTAGCTGTTTAAGTGTCACATTTTTAGGTATCTACAGTTTAGAATTTTGATCTCTGCCTAAATCTTAATGCATCATGAAGGAAAATGATGTTACATAATATCAAGAAACTTGTATTTTGAATCGCTCAGAAGTAAGTGGTGAAAATCCTCTACGTTACGGTTTGATAACAAAGGCAATCTCCATTCTCTAAGGAAAGGCTTAGGAAGATGCTAATCCCAGGGGAAGGATATTTAGGGATCATTTATATCTTGGAACATAAAGGGCTTTTATTTTTACTCTAATACTAAAAATGTATATTTGCATTATCCCTATGAATTTCTAATTCCTTTGAAAAGGCTAGCTAGGATCAGGTATTTGTGCAGTGCTTTATAAAATATATTTCATTGTTTTCAGTAGTTGTTTTTAAAAATTTGTCAAGTTGATTTATATTTGTTTGTTTCATGTCTTCCCCAAGAGACTTCTCCTTTTGTGAGTATTTCAAAGGAAATACTGGGGGACTTTTTTTTTTTCTTTGTGAGTATTTCAAAAGAAATTACTTTCAGTAATCAAACAATAAATAAAATAGTGAAAATTTCCTTCAGGAAAATTCTGGTAAAAGTTTTATACTGTAAAAAACAAGGGAACAAAAAGCCAAAAACTTGTTAGAAAACCTAACCCGAAGAATTTGCTAAGACAAACGGCAAATAAATAGAGAATCAAGCAGATGTCAGAATTTTTTTGTTAACAATTACATATCTTGACTTCTACTGACAGACTATTTTGATAGTCAAAAGAAGAAAGACATAATGAGATGGACTCACATGCTGCACAATCTATGGCAGAGCCCTTAATAGCTTGTTTATTTTCCAAGGATGCACACTCCAGCATTCACAAGTGTAAGCATCACATTTGACAGATTTGAGAATGACCAGAGGTCTGAACCAGCAGCTTGCCATGTTCAACTCTGCCAAATGCTTTTAATGGCAGTGTAACAGCAAAAAAAAGTGGGGGCTGAGCGCCTTGTTAATCTTGGGAGACTCCTAGGCTTTGCTGTGTTGCAGACAGACCATTTCTGACTCATATTTTATTAAGAGGAGGAAAGAGTAAATTTACAGTTTTTCCAAGAAAAACTTGAAAAAGTGAATGAAAATCCAGTGGAGTCTTCCTGTTTGTCCTAAGAAGCAATCCTGTAATGTTTTCTGTCATTATCAGTAACAATCAGATTCTCTTTGCTGTATGTGGGAGCACCTGCCAAGAGCCGGACAAGTCTGTTTGCAGACCACTGAAAGTGGCTTCCAGCTGGAACTTTGATTTGGGACTCTCATTTTCACTCTTCACCAGCATTAATTACAGTGACATTTTGGCTTGATGCCCAGATTTCTGTAGAATGAACCTGAGCCCAGAAGCCAATGTGTGCCTAAGCCAGTACATGTATCAGGTGCCTCAGCAGAGAGAGAGAGGTAATACCAAGGGGAGGCCACACACAGAGCTTCCCTGCTGAACATAGAGAACTCTAAGGCCACTTGACTTTTGAACAGTGTGTATATATTGTCTCCAACATTCAGTTTTCGTATAGTTCTTAAAAATGAATCTTTAGCCCGTTTAACTATCTCACTTAAAGCAATCATCTGTATTTACGTGTCTCATAATCAGAACTTTAGAATGGTATTACTTCAATGCAACAAGAAATTCACATGGATTTCTCTTGTGTGCAATGGCAGTGTTTGAGGTGCCAATTCAAAATCAGAGATTTGAGTAAAGGATAAGAGAGCAAGCATCTTTATTATGGCAATGAGTTGGCAAAAAGTGAAACAAGGTCAGAGGTCCTCTGACTGTTCTCTCTGCTGTTCTTCTCCTTTGGAAAAAGCCACAAAAAGTAGCAAGGCAATTGAAGAATTGCCTCTGTGGAACTGCTGTGCCTTTGCCTTTGCAGCCACTGAAGCAATATAGTCAAGAAAAGGGAGTAGTGTTTTTTATAGGATTTTCTTCTGTGCTACTGCAAAATAAAATGGTAGTCAGCATTCAATTTTCTAGGAATTTAATACTGAAATAAATGTTGCTTTTCTCACAGTTGGTCCTGTTACATTTTGGCACAATAATCTTAATTGTTACCCAGTGTAAGATGGGTACCCCTTTACTCAAATTTTATTTCTTGAAATCTATTTTAGGACATTTTTTGATTTGTATTTATGCCAGTAATTCTGTATCTTTCCTGGAAATTGCAATTTTGAGAGGATTACATAGAGAAATGGAGACTTTTTATAAGGAAGAAAGCTAGATGTTATAAGCATTGATTATTTGTAGAAGAGCTATGATATCAGTAGCAGTACATATTGTATGTGCTGGGGATTTTAAGAGGTAAGTTTACACTAGAGTTTTCAACCTGCCACAAGCTGTTCCCACTACCACAATACCCTCTGCCCTTTAATTTCTGCTGCTTCTCATAATTTTATGTGGTCTGTCAGAGAGCAAAAATTATCTGAATTTTAGGTTAAATGGGAGAGAACAGGGCAATTTCAGGTGAAAAGTGAGTAAACAAAGTACTCGACTAATGTGAAGACCACCTGCTTTCTCTGCTGGAATTGCATGGGAGGATTTTTGCTGCAGGCCCTGTGCTGCTGTCTGTAGTGCCCTTTGTCTGGCTCTGTGTGTCTAGGGTAGAGACGATGCAGCAATTCAGCTCTCCCAACTCTGCTCCCTGCTAATGTCTACAGCTGTGACCTTTTTAGGTGACATTCACCCTTTTTTCATGCAGGATTTGAGCTTGGTGTCCCTCTCTACTGCAATCCATCATACTTCCACAATCCCTTGCTGTCTGGTCTTATGTTGCCTTTCTTGCATCCTAATTCTTTCTCTCATTGTGGATGAGAATTTAAATTCTCGTGTTTCCTAGCAGGTCATAAAGAGGATTCTAGTCCTTTCAGTTCTCTATCCAGCAGAACTACAGACTTCATGCCTATCTTTTATGTTTTGATTTTGTTTTCTTTTTCATGTAGAAAAACTGAAGTGAAAGAACAGTGGACAGGCATTCCTTCTTTTTCTTGTCTCGATTTTAGATCCACTTCCTCACTTTCACAGCTCGCCTGGGGTTGGGGGTTTTTGAGTGGTAATAATAAATACTGAACTTACTCTTTATAGTACTAAAGTTAATTAAAAATTCACACAGCTGCAAGGATAACTTGCACTCAGAATGTGTCTTGCTTGCAAGCTCAATGGAATCATCATCATTTTGGAGAGACATTTGAACTGGCTCTGAGATGAGGTGTCCCATGCAGCAAAGTGAGCTGCCTGGAGAGATCCTGCCCCTGGTGCCCAGCAGGATGCAGCAGGAGTGACAGAGCACATATGCCTTGGCAGACAGTAAAGGCCCATCAAGCACCAAAATCTCCTGCCCTATGGTCTCTGTCTGCTGCTGCCATTCCTCAAGCACATGTGTGTGGCCGTGGTGGGCTGGGGAGGAACCACCAGAGGACTTTTGTCACTGTCCTTCACAACTTCCTTGGTCCTATCAGAAAATTCTTTTTCTGCCCCTTGGTGTTGACCTCAGTGCACTTCCCAATCTTCCAGATACCATGAGAAACAGCCAGAACGAAATTCCTTAAATTTTTGCTAGATTTTGATATGTTAGGGGAGTAAATCCTCTCAGGCAATTGTTTATGTGTCTGCAGGGAGATCAGGCATTATTTTTCTCCTGCTGAAAATGCTTACAGGCAGAAATGTGTCCCCTTTTTAAAACCTGCCATTCACACCACACCTACAAGCTGTGTCAAAAGTGTCCTGAATCCATGAGCACCATTTTTTTCTTTCGGTCAATCTGGCAATAATAGTAATTTCAGTACTTTCATCCCCTGGAAAGGGAGAACTCATAGTGAGATACATTAGTGCTGCCACCTTTTCAGCCCATAGGGGTTCTTTCAATGTGCTGTTTCTCTGAAATTTGAGCTAAAAATAGCCAAGAGAATTATCCCATTATCCAGAAGGAGGACTGCAACTTTCTAAAGGGTTCTTCATTTTTTGAAGAAAATTGTTTACAAAACAGAAGGTAGCAATGCTTCCAAGAAATATCTGTCACTGTACTAGGAAGAATATCAAAATGTTTAATATGCATAAAAGTTGGTTATTGTTTTTGGTTGCATTTCTTTAGAGATTTGACCAAAATATGTTATTTCTTTTTAAAGAAATTTTTCATATTTTGGCCCTGGTTTTGCATCAATTTTTGAGTGGGTTTTTTTGTTAGTTTTTTTACAAGAGAAATTCAAATATGTTTCATTTAAGAAAAAAGAAATCTTTTAAAATGTTGGTTTCCATTTTATGTTATCCTCTATTATTTTATTATATATACATTTTTTCATATGACTACCATATGTTATGATATTTCATTGAAGATGCTTCACTTTAGTAAAAGGTAGTTTTTGTTCAATGTTAAATCATTGCCACAATGATTTGAAATAACAAATAAGGTAAATTGAACTGTCTGAAAACTAAGATACAAAAAGAACATTTGTGTTGTCCTATTACATCTGTTTTCTCAGTGCAAGAAAGTTATTTCTGATTTTAACATGATTAAGTGTAGATTGACTGAAATTTAAAAATTAATTCCTAAGCTATTCCATTTTTTGAGAAAAACATCTTTTTTTCTAATTTTGCAAGATGTTTCATTTTCTATTAAAAAACCCCAGTGTGTTGTCAACTATATTTTATTTGAAAATTTCCACCTAGTTTTATATCCCCAGAACTCCATGGTAGTTTACCCTTTCATAGTCCAGAAACCTGAGCAGTTTATCTGGCCTATAACTTGCTCCTAAATCCCCGCCTTCTCCAGACTCTTGAAAATTGGATAAGGATTAGTTTAAAACCTCAAGTAACAGTTCCATAAGTGAGCTCCTACCCTCATTGCCACGATGATAAACACATGGCACAGGCAGTTTTTAAGAGATTATGGGACAAATAAGGGTTGGGTACCACTGGAATGTGGAATAAGAAATATGTTTGAAAACTTCTGGTGATAGAGTCAATGACAGTTGTGATCTTTGAGCACAATTAAATTACTATCACTGTCAATCACTGCTGTTAACGACCACGTGAAAAGCAGTCATGTAACGTAAAGTGCAAATGAATAGCATTTAGATTTGCTGCAAAAGCCTGGCACAAGTCAGGATTAAAGATAACATTAAACCCTTCAAACAGAATTCATCTTAAACTAAGCAGTGTCAATAATGTAAATTCCAAGGTAGCCCTATAATGCAGAGCAAGAAAATCTTGGACATTTGAGATATTGAAAAAATGATCAAAAATCAAATAAATGCTTGGATAGCTAAACCTATGTAAATAATTTAGGTTCTGAAATCTGTGTTTTCTAAACTCAGCACCCTGGCCTTTGTGGGCAAAAAGGCTAGAGGTATTAAAAATCCAAAAATCTCCAAATCTCAAACCTGAACAAAATGTTCCATGAACCTATTTATTAAAAAGAGAGTAAAGATACATATGAACTACATTAAGCTTTTGGTTTTGCTAATTTATAAGCTGTCTGATTTTGTGTATAGAATCATGAATGTCTTATATATTTAATTCATATTGCACATTTCCTCTCAGAAATACTTCTGCATTGCCTCTGTCCTCATATGACTGTGTGTTTGCTTGAGAGTTAAGAAATATAAGGGTTTGACCTTTATGTTCTCTGCAAAATTTTATTAGAATCAGCCAGTAGTTTTGTCCAGGCAGCAGTGATGAACAAGACCCTGAAGGCCAGATGCACAGGGAGTGTGACCACTGAAGCCTTTATTCCTTACTGATGCTCAGAATCAGGTCATGCAGATGCAGGAGAAAGTCCCTTCCCACTTTCTGCTAAAGCTGTACCTTGTGTTGTTACTCAGCTAAATTTGAGAAAGAAGTAAGTGGCTTCTGGCAAACAAAACCAAGAAAAGAAGGACCCTTGTGTAGTACTTAACTTGTCATTTGCCAGACAGGTTGTTGTCACGATGCTGGCTGCAAGCAAGTAATCCTATTAGGAAATAGGCTTACCTTGTTATCTGAAAACATTTGGATGGATCAAGCTCTCAAAGAGATTCAAGGGTGAAGGTTTTTATTAAGAAGCTCTTTAGGCCTTGGACTAGCACCTTTTCCCATAGTCTCAATTTACTGCTAAACTCAACAAACCAGCACCTCCTCTTGAGACCTGCAGGGAAAAAATACTTTGGACGAGGCTGTGCATGAGGAAGCCCATTTCTTCCCAGATTAAACTCACTTCACACTTTCAGAGGCACTGCTTTTCCAACAGTGCTCATGTGTGCAGGAATGCATCCCACTGCTTCCCACCCCTTGAGTGGCAGTGCAAGGCTGCCAGCTCTGGGACTATGCTGTGCCACGTTATGGTAAGAAGGTTATTAGGGAGTGCTGCAATGAGGTGACCGGGATAGGAGGTGTCCAACTCTGTGTTGCTACTGTCAGCCTAAAAGAAAACCAGTGAAATTGCAAAATAAATATAAGAATTTTGGTTTAGTCTCTGTCTGCCACATCTTCCCATTCTAAGCAAATGACAGTGTGGGGTAAAAAATATTCCTCACGAGCCAAAACCACTCCAAACCTTGCTGTATACTACAGCAGCAAAGCTGTATAAAACTGCTGGATTTAAGACTTGCTATATCATGGAGATTTATAGGATGAGTATCATGACCAGAATGAAGAGAGATTTATTTATTATTTGGCTAACATAGTTATGTACACTGATTTTTTTCAGATTGAGTTTAATCAGGTGCAGACAGGAAAAATAAATCTCTGCATCTGCTCATAACTGAAAACAAGACAGGTATTTCTAGCAACAAAGATGCTTAAACATGAGAGACAGCAGAGGAGGTTACCAATAAATGGGCAAATAATTACTGGGAATAGTTCTCCTCTGAACAATTATCAGGAAGATCTGTTTGGTTTCTTAATATGCTGAAGAGACAAGATTGAGTAAAGAGATTTGATATTTCAATACCTCCCTCCCATCTGAAGCAGTTGACTGACAGTTTGCAAAGGTGAATGGCAAATTCTGCTCATCTCAGGGTACTTAAGGGGCTGGTTTCAGTATGATTTTTCTTTGACTGTCAATGCAGATACTACAAGGTATGTCTTTATGTGTGGGACATCTCATTTATCTTTTCAGTTTTGGGGATAGGAATTGGCCATACACAAAGTGAAGAATGAGATTTTTACTTCATAAAGTGATGAGGTAACAAGAAGTAGTAGGGCTTTATATTGGTTTTTATCTTCTGAAGAACGGCATGGGCAGTTTGTATTTTGTTTATTTATGCCCATTCAACTAATGTTATTTAACTTGTCTGAATCTGCATTTGAAAAATGTAAACATCTTGCATCCACTGTGTAGAAAACTTAACAAAAAGCTGCAGGACTATAATTCCATCAAAAGATTTTCTCCCTTGGTTTGTTATGATATTGTCAACAGCTCTTATGGAATTACTTCCTTATATCTTGCTTCAGCCCATATATTACTATTTTCCAAATACTGTTCAAAATATAATTATAAATGGATTCTCTTTATCTGCCTCATGTAAAAAATAAAACAACCCTGTACCTTCCAGAAATAAAATATCTTCCTAGTTGGATATTTATTGTTTTATTCAAATAACACCTGCCTAAATTTCATTTTGCAAAATTCCTTCCTCTGATTGTTTATACATTCTGTTAGGAATTTAGAGCTAGGTAATGACTTTCTGCTGTCCCTATCATGTCAGATTAAGTGTTGTATTCAGAAATAAGTGGAAACCAGAAGAGGTTCTGGCAAAGATCCTGTGGTGTGGGTATGCAGGTTTTGCAAGGTATGTATAATTATCTCAAGGAATCTAAATCTTCCATCATTCTTTTTGTTTTTTCCCTGCTGGCTCTAAAACCAAATTATTTCTTAGCCACTTATTAAATGCTTGGAAGAATATGGAAATTAACTGACCTTGAAAAAATGCATTTTTCTTTAATTGTGCTCTTGGGCTAGCTGTATTTTCTGTAGCAGGATTAATTTTCTAATCAGATCTCCTCATAAAATAAATTTCTAACATGAAATAAAAGATCCTTGCAAAGTGATACTGCATGAAAGCAGGTGCAAAATCCATTCCTATTCTTTTTAACTATAAACAATTTTCCTTTGAATATGCTGAGTGCATCCATTTTGAAATGTACGTGGCATGATTTTCTCCCTTAAAGACCTCAAAGTAATTCAGGATTAAGGCTTCAGCAGTCACCTTGTTTTGGTATGGCAGGTAATGCATTACACTTGCTGAGGAAAAGGTGGTGAAGTATGAGTCCAACTGACTATGTCTTCATTTAGCTATGAGCATAGAACAGTTATAGGGAAATTTATGGCTCCTGCAAGTTTCTAGTTTGATTCAGGGTCTGGGCTTTGGCTCTCAGTCTGTGGAATGAAGGAAAGTATTGATTTTACAAACTCTGTGCCCTCTTGAGTCTGTCTGTGAAGGGTCAGTGTAGCTGTTCCATGAATAATGAGCAGCTGAGATCACAGTAGAAGATTTAAAAGGGATTAATTCATGTTGAATTGAACTTTGAAGAAGAAATTTTGCCAGCTGATATATTGGCACGTTGGTGAGGAGTTGCTTTAAGTAAAACTGTCCAATTATTTTCTTATCTTTTCCTCTTAATGAGCTAAGAGATCATTTCTGTTCTCAGAAGTCAATTATGGAAGTAGCTATAAAATCTTTATATTCAGCTGAATCCTGCCTTACACTCCTGAAACATGACCTGAAATGGGGGTGTCAGAGAAGAGAGTTCATGGCAGCAGCCCAGAATGCATGTTAATATTCACTTCATTGGAGTGCTGTACAGAAGCAGTGACCACTTCCATGGAGTGTGTTGTGGTGGTTGATTTTTGCATTTTCTTCCCTGTTTTATGGATTTTATGTGTGTAGAAGTAGCTTAAACACTATCTTCCACTTGCAGGGCTTAACTTGCATGAGTAAAGTAAAGGTGTACTAAGTTCAGATTTCTGCTGGAGACATATCATTTAAGTCCTTTATTTTGCTGTTATCTCTCCAGTCTTTCCTGCTTACCCTTTGGATGTACCTGCCTTTGTTGACTGCCTAGGGGATTAAATGCCAACATTTTATTTCCTAGCTCACATTTAATGCAGATGCCTTGCACGTCACTGACACAAATTGTCTTACACCTCAGATAGCTGTCCACCTCACAAGTACCTCAATCTAGGGATTTTGTATTTTCAGAACACTGTAATTTAAATAAGTATCCAGTGTAACTGAGGATGTCCCAGTCCTATCCACAGCTGTAGACTACTGTCCTAGCATCTCATTTGGCAAACATGGAAGTATGCTATACTAATCTAAGAAATTCCTGATGTTTTTCACACCTGTTTCTATGAAAAAACACTGTTTCTATGAAAAATTGTGTGGTGACATCCAGAGGCTCTAAGAAAGGGACAGGGAGACATGCATCATCTATGGATTGACTGACATAAAACAATGAGCTGTGTGCAGGCAAAGAAAGGGGTGACACCTTACTGCTCACCATTGATCTGCTCTCAGTATGGATTTGTAGATCTTCATCGTATCTTGGATTTGTAGATCCTCAAACATTCAGAAGTCAAGTTTCTGTTTTGCTCTGAGTGTTACTCTTGTGTCATGATCTCAGTTGTCTTATTTGTCCTTTAGGACCATTCCCCCCACAGGAGAAATACACTTGGGCACTACCCTGCATGTACCTGCCAAGGCAATGAAGGATTTAGAAGTGTTTAAAAGGGCTTCACGATTTGAAAGCTCAAAGTTGTTATTAAAAGCAAGTAAAGGTTGTTTTGCTAAATGTGTTCAGATTCCTTGAATCACAAATCCATGGAAAAGTCCCTGTGAGTATGTGAGTTCCATTGGCATTAGCAAGAATGTGACTAAGGATTTCTCATTCCTAACCAAGTACTTGTGTCTGCTGCTGTGGTCTAAAGCTCTTCATGTGCAGTACAAAACATGTGACAAACACAGTGCTACTTTTCATTCAGTTACAAACCTCTTCAGAGAGAACAGTTATTCTGACTAAATGAATACTTTAAAAGGAAAGATTTTGAGTTTGTTTTCTAGAGCAGTATTTTTGAAACCTGTAGCTTCTGCTTGCAAAAATGGGTAATGAACTAAAGAAAACAATGCCAGCAACTTGTCAAATTGTGCAAGGATTGGATATATTGAAGGAACAATAATTTTCTGGTGTTCTTGATAGCACAGTGATTGGAGTCTTGCTGTGTCTGATGATCTTCTTGTGAAAAGTTTTTTTATTTGCATACTTAGGCACTTTGGCTGGAGGTGGTCTCAAAAATAAATTAAGTATGCTAATGTTGAAACAAATTCTGGGCATGGACCCAGATTATCAGTATGGTGAACTTCAATAAGCTGGCAGTTCAAGGGCTTGTAGGAAAATGCTGAAAGTAGAAACAGGAAGGGTGGATGGAACAATGATCCTGTCTAAGTGCTGTGTCATGTCTTGTCTGAACCTAGACTTCTTTGATTTTCTGAAACAAGTACTTTGAAGGGAGAATATTTTAGGTATCCATGGAGCTCCTACTGATTATTAATACCACCTCCTCTTGTCACATACCTTCAGGATTCATTGCTCTCCTAATCCAGTGCATTTTTACTTTCAGACATCATGCAAAAATCAAGAAAAATATGTTGCATATTTTCTGCAGGTCCTCATTATGTAGGCTACAGTCAAATTGTATCTTTGCCCTAAATCTCTACTGCTTGCCTGTCTGATGTGTGAAATAATGTCTTATTTTACATAAAATATTCCTCATTTTGTTCATATACTTCAGTGTATGATACTTGTGGAAAGCAAACTAAAAATTTTCACGAGCACAGCTGAGTGCAATTTATCTTTCCATTTGAGGGAATAGCTGTTGGAATGTGTTTGCAATCTTTGTTCAGCTCTACATGCTGGTGTTAAGTACCGTGTGTTTTGACTTCAGACACCTTACTATTTCCAGAACACTGTGTGGTAGGAGGTCAATGAGAGGATTATGAGATCTTTTTAGTACTAGCACACACTAATGAAAGTGAGACAAAGAGTGATAGTGGAGACTAACCAACTGTGTAGATAGAAAATTGTGGATTTCTCAACTTTATGGAGTATGTGATATGGTCAAGGAGTTGAAACCTTGCTTGAAGCATTTGGAGCAATTTGTGAAGCACTGGGAAGTGTACAATATTCATAGCCACCTTCACCAATTAGTGACAGTATGGAAGTCTTCTCCAGCAGAAATGTTATTTCTTGCTTCGAAGTGGGCAAGAATTGTTCCAATTTGAAAGATGCAGGCTAGAATTAGGGGATTATTAAGGTATCCCTGCAGCAAAATGTAGCTTCAAAGCACATATTTCCATGCACTACATCTTCACAAGCCAAATGGGAACCACTAAAGTAAATTAGAAGCTCTTTATTGATGTCTGATTTGTTTTAAAATGTTGGTTAGAGCAGTCACCTTGCAGATTGAAAGGAGTCTGGTACACCAGGGGCTTCAATCATGCTTCATATAGTCCCTTTTGTTACAGAACTTTCAACTCTGAAAGAAGACAGAAGGCATCTTTCCTTAATGCAAAATTCAGATTCATCCCTAAAGCAGACCTCTTACAAGCACTAAATTAATTAAGCATTTCTAGAGGAAAAAATCATACGTGGTTGTGTTATCAAAACCCGTGGTGTTATATGCATTCACAATGACCACAAGTGACTGCTGGGCTGTTTGCTTGTTCTCTGTTTGCCAATTTGAACCCATACAAAGCAGAATGAGCTGAGCTGCTGAAAATAAATATCTGTCAGGTATATGCAAGCAGTGATTTTGAACAGAATTATGAATTATCCAGATTTAAGAAGATTTCTCTTAGAAATGGCAAAATTTGTATCCTTAATGAGAAGATTATGGCTCGCTGAATACAAAGGTTCTTCTCCAGATCCGCTCGGTATCCAGGGGTTTCTCAAAGAAGAATTTGCCAGAACTTGTCAAAACAGACATTTTTCTCTTGGTCTCAGTCTCCCAGAACTGAACACTATTTGCTGACATTTTCTTTTAAAGAAATCAGCCTGAGTCTGACACCAAGATAAAAAAAAGAAGCAATTTTTTTCAGTATTATAAGTAGCTACAATGTGTTTTTTAAAAGCAAAGTGATGTCAGGCATTAATGAGCAATAGTACTAACCTGACCTGTAATAGACTCTGTAGAATGTGTGAAAAACAGAAAAGTAAATTAAAGATAAAATTAAAATGAAAGATTAATCTTAGTATATCAAAATATAAATGAATATTGTTTTGATGAAGGGTAAGAGGAAAGAGAACAAAAAATAGAGTTTGCTGCAGATTCCCACAAATGGGTTTTCAATCTCAAAGTGATGTACAATAATTTTATCAGATATTTTTGTCATGAGTTTTCTAGTTTAAAGGATAGGAATCATCAAGAATTGTTTTTCCAAATTATAAGCAAGGAATTTTCATTATCAAAAACATATTTACTTGTCTGATAGTAACTTTACTATCTATATTTGGGGAAAGAGGTCTGTAAAAGTAGAAATAATAAGTACTGAAAACAAAACCTTAGCTGCATGAGCAAGTTTAGACAACTCTGGATAATACATTAAAATGAGTAAAAACAGCACTCTTCATTGCCAAAGGTGTAGCTGATATGGTCTGTTCTGTTGGAATTTTTGGGTTTTACCATGTCTTTTCAAAAGGCTGGTGCAAAACATTGTGTCAAGTAGGAATCACTTTCTCTGACAGTCCTTAGAAGATGCTAGAAAGAATGCGGGCTCCAATATTCCTGATTTTTACAGCCATACCAAGTACTGCCAGAAATCTTGGTGTATGAAAGCCCCCAGATTTATAAAACATCTCAAGCACCTATCATAGGAAAAAAAAATCCAGGCAAATACAGTGGTGACTCTGAAAGGTCAGTAGGGGTGGTGTCAGAATAATCTTCTATACAACTTACAAGATTGCCATGAGTGTTCCCCCAACCCACTAATAATCCACTGGTGAGTGAAGTGTGATGAGTGTGAAACACCACAGAGAAGCCATAATAGAAAGGAAACATAATCATAGTAATTTTTTCCTGAAAACTTCGGCTGTAGAGAACATAGTTATATTTTTTGAATCATCTGAACACGGAATTTAGAAAATGTGAATTTTCTTACAGAGAAAAAGGAGCACAAAATGAAGTATGAAAAATTAGAATAGGATAACAAAGAGACATGAGGAAACAGGATGAAATTTGGTCTTCAAGGTCTTAGGTAGACTCAGAAAACTGATGGTCAAATATTATTTGGCATGAATGGCATACATTAAAAGCTCATGTGGCTTCTGGAAGTATCTAATATATATAATTTCGAATCTGTTTTATGATCTTTTTTTCTTTTTTAAAAAGCAGCTTTTAATGAGGAAATACTATCTTTTCTACAACCTACAAACTACATTAAATACTATTTATGTCTTTATCCATCCTTAAGGTTCTCAGTTTTAACACTGTTCTAAAGGTATATTCCCATGTGGTACACAGCATTTTAATAATAGCTTTTTAGTAGAAGTGAAATTATGCATCACATTAGACAGTGAACAACACAGAAAGCATAAATGACTAGTGCTTCAGAGATGGTTCTTAGATGAATGTGGACAGCCTACAATGTGTGATATTATAATTTCATTATTAAATCACTCATGTGTTTATTACCTGGAAATGTAGCAGAAGACATATTTATTTGTAGTCATTGTACTCAGTGGTGGAAAGTGCAGCACTGGAATAAACTCTTGCCCTCTGAAATATGTTTATCTTGTCACTGAGCTGTCTTACTAATGTGATTTTCTACCTTTTGCAAAAGGAAGGTAATACTTGCTGCAGTTGCTATGATACAAGACTAGTGCACTGAACTTTCCCGTGCATCAGCACACATTTTGTTCCCTGTCACTGCTGCTGTCTCCCAAAACTCCAAATGTAAAAGAAGGATTCACAGATATTTTTCTTGTTTGCTCTGAATGACTAGTAGCAATAGTACTGAGTTTAAATTTAACTCAGGGATTGAATTTTGTTTATTTTTCTAAAAAGCGTCTCATGAGGCTACAGCGAAACAAGAATAAAATGCACTTTCTTATGTTTTGCACTTTATGAGCCCATGTAAACACCCAGCTTTGTCTTTCTAGAAGTTATATATATATAGAAGAGGCTTTATCAACCCTCTCCTCTCTAAGAGAGGAAAAGACAAAAAGAGGCACCTTCAGCGAACAGTTTATCCCACAAGCCTGAGACATTTTAGGCCAGGATGAATTACCTCTTGGAGGAGGCTGCTGTGAACATTGGTTAGAGAGGACACATAGCCAATTTAAATGAAATACATAACTTTTATATACCTACAATTACAGGAGATGAATCCCATTGAAAGGGATAAGGTTAATTTTTTTCAAACGTTTGGCCTGCAAATAATCCAAAACAAGATGAACAGGTGGAGATCTATCAAAACTGGGAGTATAATTCTATATATGGCAATATAATAAAAGTCAAAATGTAATGCCATAGAGAAGCAATTCTGTGGAGAAAAGTCTGAGAAACACAGATCAACCTTCCTTCCGTGCAAAAGCAAGGCTTTTGTGAGAGTTTGTAATGACATTTCTGTAAGAGCAGCCTTTCTCTCATTTGCAACCTTTGCCTCAATCTCCCAAAGCAAAACAGCTGACAGACTGTGTTTCTTCAGAGATGTATTAAGGTGTTCTCTGTCAGCTCCAGTGCCTGTATTCTCAGGGATTCCTATTTTGATGGCATTGCACCAGCTAGACAGAGACTGAAGACAAGAAAATAAAACTTTTGAAAATACTGACATCTTGCTGACAGTGGATTGGGCTGCAGAAAATATACTCCTTTTACTTTTATGTAGCCTGGCAATTCATCAGGTCTTCCCCAAGATATCAATAATGTTTTAGCTAGCAATATCAGGTAGGCTTAATGGATTTCCCTGCCGGTGTGCTGAATGTGATTGCAATGAAGCATGAAACCAACTGTTTTAATGACTTACACTTAGACCTGATGTTAATTTTCTAAGGACACCTGCATCTTTCATTAATTGAACAAGCAGCCACTTGACTGTGAGTGAATAATTAATTGAAAAGTCTGAAGAATAATATTCATTGTACTTAGGAAATATTACTGAAAAGTTTCTCGTAAATCACTTGAAAAATAAGCAATCGTATCTGTGGATTTTGAGGTTCTTTCTGCCCATTAAGACAGTATGTAAAGTAGATGTGCTTCTTTCTCTGCAGCTGGGATGACAGCAGCTCTGTTAGCAGTGGCCTCAGTGACACTCTTGACAACCTCAGCACAGATGATTTGAATACAACCTCATCTGTCAGCTCTTATTCCAACATAACAGCCTCTTCAAGGAAGAACACTCATGCCCAGGTAAGTAGCTTTTCATTGCCTCATGTTGAAACACCCTCCAGTCATGGAGAATTACAATAGAAGTTTGGTGTCAATACCTCTAAACAAATGAAACACTCATATTTTACAAAATCCTCTATTACACTTAAATGCAAGAAGCCATGGACTCCATTGACCCAACCTTGGGCTGTGAGCTGACATCCCAAATTCCCTGCTCCCAGGGCACACACCACACATGAAGGTGCTGGCTGGAGAGACCCTGCTCTGCCCACCCTGGAGAAGCCCTCACTTGTCCCAGCCCCTGCTGCACCCTAACACAAAAAAACCCACAATATGATTGGATCTGTGATGGGTGGATTTCTACTCACTTCAGCTCACTTGGCATATCTCTTTCAACAGATAGCACAACAAAAATAATACATTTTTTGTCTTTTATGAGCTGAAACATATTAGGGAAGAAATATACAGGTTGTGCTCTCCTTTCAAATGGCAGAGATTCTCTTCTCCCCACTTAGGTCCAGGGATGAAAGTGTCAATGCAAGCAGACAATGCATAGTGTCAAAATAGAGTTCTTAACAGCACACAGCCACAAACTATATACATAATACATATATGTGTGCATGTCTCTGTGTATGTAAAGCTCTTGTGCCAGTTATCCAAGCATTTCTTCCCAGCTCCCCTCAAAATAGCAAGTGATAGAAAAGTCAATTTAGAATACTTGCAGGTCCTGGTTCCCTCCAAAAAAGAAATAAAACCAGAAAGGTTTGTCTCAACAGGAAAGTATTCTCTGCCATGTCATCTCCTGTTTACAAGTAGGGAACTACAAGATTGAATACTCAGCATAGGGGAAGAGTGGCTGCCTCCAGTGATTTGATGTCAAGTATCAGGACACAAGACTGACACTTCTGATTCCATTTAGACTCCTGCAGGCAGCCAGTGTCTGCAATTCAGAGGTCTATTTTGTAGATGTACATTGCAGCAGTAATGTGAGCAGGAGAAAACCACATATTTGCCATTTCCCCTGGACAACAGGGAAATATAGTTACTTTTGAAATGAAAATTACTTTAATCTCCAATAGGACAGATATCAGACTAGTGCTGTATTCCTGCAAAGATAGTCACTCAAATGCCAACGTTCTTCAGCCTTTAACATTGTCTTTCCCACTCCATCAGGGACTTACATGGTTGGTAACTGGAGATCAGCCTTTTCCCTTCCACATCAACAGTGATGGCCAGCTAGTTCTGGCTTACTTGTTCCACTGCATAATCATCAGGACTGGAAAATCTCAGGCTGACTATTTAACTCTTTGTGTTTTTTTTTTCATTTGGATTATCTCATGTTCTAGCTGCTTTATAATAAGCCTCTGTTTTATTTGCAAATTGTTCAATGATAGAGAGATGCAATGCAGGTTCAAGTTTTATTTTCATTCCAGAATTTTTTTACATTTTGAAGATTAGGAAAAGACCTTAATCAGTTATGCCTTTACCAGACAGATTAAGCAGAACTCACTGTATTCCATGCTAGCTGGCAATCTCAGTCAGAAGCTGAGATGAACAGAATACTCATTTTTTCAGCTTTTCTCCAGGTCTTAGATACACTGCAACACAGAGATCCCTTTCTAAGTTTTTTTCTAAGTGATTGGAGTAGAATGGCTGGCAATAGATTGAGACACAAATTGCATATTTTGTTGTTGTTTTCTTATTAAAAGAATTATAATGGTGAAGAGAGACTTTTAGAAAGTATTGTACCGGTCATTTTTTTGAAATTATGCAATTTGCTTTAAAAATGTATGACTATATGTTTACAGTCACTCATTTATGGTAAAATGTCCATAAGCACGTTGTTGCATGTTACACATGTTGCAACAATACCTTTAACGAAAACTCACTTTTGAAGGACTCTGCAGTATTTTGTAGATATTTGCCCGGGCTTTTTTCCCATTAATCCTCACCATAATCTGTGCCAGCCTGTCCGAAGCACATACGTAATTATGGAAATGCAGAGAGCTTTTGCAGTTTGTACACCTCAGCTGACAAATATGTACACAGGAACTGATTATTCTGTCAGTCATCTAATCGGTCCTAATCCTACTTATGACAGCAGTGCCGAGGAAACAGCCACAGAGGGGTCTCTGTGCTGAAGGAGCAGTGTCAGCACAGAATAATAAATAGCCAGTCCCTCAATGCAATCCTTTTGCAGCCCCTCTTAGGCTGGTGATACCTGACAGCAGCACCATGTTTTTGCTGTTAAAGAGGGGCAGAGGAAGCAGAGGTGGTGAGAGGGTGATGTGCAAATAAGGCTTCAGACTCAGGAGGCTGCAGAAAAACACAGAAGGAAGAGTTACACCGCACAGCCTGTCAGCACAAAGAACACCAGTCTTGTCAGACACACGGGGTAGGGTCAGTCTGTGTTTCTGTTTAAGACACTTTCACAGCTTCTACATTGTCTGTTTGGGCTGCTCCTTGCAGCACTCCCTTATCAGCATGCCTCAGGGAAAGCAGATGCCTCAGGGAGTTAGGTCCTCACGGATGCATTCTCCCCATGGGTCTGAGTTTCAGAGGGAGCGTGAGCCCAGCTGGTTGCCTTCACACCATGGATGAGTAGTGCTGGCATAAGCTTCTCTTCTGCTCTGATAGCTGACAGAGATAGAGTTTCTTTATGGAAACAACTCATTTCTGTGGAGACAGACCAGTAGAAAAGCTGTACCACGAATAACTTTGTGTATGATGCTATCCTTGCTCACTGGTGGCACAACATACTCTGTTCTGCTGGAGCAATATTCCTAATCCAGTCACTGGAAGTCTTGGGTAGGAAAAGGCAAGAAGCCAGGCTGAAGTGATTTTAGTAGTTTATTCAGGAATTCTCTCACTCAAGCTTTTAGTAAAACCTCCCAGCACAGTGATTCACTTCGGAAATTCAGATGGAGGTGAGGAACAATAGGGTATCACCACTGGTGATTAGAGTGAATTACATTTCACTTCATTATAGTTTATTTATAAAGGGATTCAATCTTTTGAAAAAAAAATGTTATTCCCAAATGGCTATGTTTTGTATTCTTTTAAACTTTTGGAATAAAGATACTAATGTTTTAGAAGGAAAGTTCTGTGGCCCTTACTGCAAATAGACCAAATTCTCCTCCCCTACTATGATTTAAGAAGTCAGCAAATAATGGAGATGCTGGGACTGACCATGCCATGCAAATCTCTTGCAGCTGAAGACAGACTCAGAGAAGCGCTCAGTTACAGACAGTGAAACTTGGGGCAGCACTGAAGAACTGAAGAAACCAGAGGAAGACTTTGACAGCAGCGTAGACAACAGTGGCAAGTGGAAAGGCCTTCCCTCAGGGCTGTCTGAAGAGTCAGAGAAGGGGGGGCAGAAAACATCTCTCTCTGTATCACAGACCGGATCTTGGAGGAGAGGCATGACTGCACAAGTAGGAACAACTCAGTCCAGGCACAAAGCAGGAACAAGTGCACTCAAGACCCCAGGTAGGAAACTTCTGTAGTTTGGATTACAATGGTCTTAAAATAATTGATGGGTATTATATATGTATACATTCTATATGCATATTGTTCTCTCCTCCCATAAACGACTGCAAACCCAGATTGTAATATAATAATAACTTTTTCATTTCTGTAACTGTTAGTTTGCTACATGCATAATAATAATTTATTAAGTACACATGGGTGCATCCATAACAAAAGTGATGATTGCATTTTGTTGTGCTATCATCTGTGTATGTCAACATCTGTTAATTCTTAGAAGTATTTTTGCACTCATCTGTGCCTTACCCTTATTCTCTAGAAACCCTTACCTTTGATAATTCAACATATGCATAGAAATGGCCAAATACTAGAAGATGAGTCAAAAAGACTAAATATCAAGGGAGGAGACTCAAAATGATATTTTTAGCTATTTCTGAGCTAAAGTTGAATTATCACATTCCGCATACTGTGCGTATTGTACAGACCACTGTTAAGCAATACAAAATTGTAAAAAAAAGTCTTTTTACACACTTTCAGTGCTAAATGCCCTCTTACCTAATTTTAGAAGGCCTCTCAGAAGTAATGGCCACTTCTGCAATCTAGTTTTGAAGCAGAAAATCCAAAGCTGGTGAAAGAGATAATTATTAAGACCATCTAATCCTAATCCATCATTTTACTAACAGATGTGTACTCTCAGCAGGACATTTTCTGGAGCTTTTCATGTCCTGGCAAAATACTGAATGCTTCAACCTCTAATTGTAAAGGCAACTGACAAAGATCTCCTCAGAATAAATTCCCACCCTTCGTGAACCCCTTTTGTTAATTTGCAATTTGGAACTGCTAAACATTGGTCAGTCCCTGGTCTGTGAGATCCCTGAGGAGCACTGCCATGGTGATCATATGGATACAGAAACTATACCCTTCTAACAGCAATTAAAAATGGAGATACTGAAGGGTTTGCTGCACACCAAACTAACTTCCCAGATCTGTTTCACTGCAGGTGATCAGACAGCAATGCAGAATAGAGGCCTTAACTACTAATGATCTGTATATTTGCTGAGTCAAGTCTGATCTGTATCATGGCATGTGCATCTGTTTGTGTAGCATAAAAGTGTGTATTGGATAAGAAAAAAGAGTGGATTTAGTTCTGCTTTGCAGGTATTCCTCTTCATTGTATCTTAGTTTCTTAAGAGAAATTAGGTCATGCACCTCCACAGCGTCCAAAATCACTTGAAGAATAAATTAAAAACTTTGGTAAGTTTTCAAATTATTAGGAGTATACAATAGATGCTTAGAGGAAAAATTAGAATTGAAATGGCAATTTTTATCTATTTCTAAAATAGGAAGAGGGTGCTTTCTGTTTCTGTTATAGTAGAACATCTTATTTCAACCTTTCTGCATGTTACAATAAAATTTTAGAAAATATGGAAAAAACATAGAAGTATGTTATATAGTCATAAGCTTACAGAGGACTGAAGAAAACCTCTCAAAAAATCAAGTCTTGAGAAGACATCAAGGATACGACAAAGACTAATTAACTTGTGTAATTGATATTGTTACAGATCAAGATGATTCATTCCGTAACATAATCTCTCCCTGATAATTTTGTGTAACTAAAACCAGAACAAACTTAGTCATAAGCTAAAAAGATGTAATCAGTGAAAACCAAAGAACTCCATAAGTACCACTAATTTCTGCATGCATAATTGATATCATACTTCAGGAGATGTTTATTACATGTAATGTTTTATTTTCAAGTATTATTTCTTTCATATTGAAATACTGCTAACAGAAAAAAAAAGTTGTCGAAATTCTTCATAGTTAATTCAAAATAATTTTCTACAAGTACATTTTCTACCTATATATGAAACTGTAAGCCCTCACAGGAATTTCAAGCTTTTACTACTTCATGCTTACCTGTAATGTGTCATAGCTGCTATGGATATCTGATGGAAGACTAAAGACCAAACTGGGAATTCTATTTCTGTATTTTTTCATTTCAAAATTGTAATCATATAATGTTGAAATTAGATACTAAAACATTACAGCTTAAACACAAGTGACCCTTCCAAATGTACTTTTACTTAGGAAAAACTGATGATGCAAAAGCTTCAGAAAAAGTGAAAACTCCCCTGAAAGGAGCCTCCATACAGCGATCTCCATCAGATGCAGGAAAAAGCAGCGGTGATGAAGGGAAAAAGCCTCCCTCTGGCATTGGCAGATCAACTGCTACAGGGTCATTTGGATTCAAGAAGTCTGGGTTGGGATCTTCTACCATAATCACCACAAGCGGAGCGACCATCACTAGCGGGTCAGCAACGCTAGGAAAAATGCCAAAATCTTCAGCCATCACTGGGAAGTCCAACGCAGGGAGGAAGACGAGCTTGGACGGCTCCCAAAACCAGGACGACGGCGTCCTGCACGTGAGCTCCAAGACAACTCTGCAGTATCGGAGTCTGCCTCGCCCATCGAAATCCAGCGGCAGCGGGATCCCCGGCAGGGGCGGCCACCGCTCCAGCACCAGCAGCATCGACTCCAACGTGAGCAGCAAGTCTGCGGGTGCTGCCGCCACCAAACTGCGGGAGCCAAGCAAGATCGGCTCCGGGAGGTCCAGCCCTGTCACCATCAACCAGACGGACAAGGAAAAAGAGAAAGTGGCGGTGTCGGATTCTGAAAGCGTCTCGCTGTCCAGTTCCCCTAAATCCAGCCCAACTTCAGCCAGCGCCTCTGGCACACCAGGACTTAGACAGCCAGGATCCAAATACCCAGATATTGCTTCCCCCACTTTTCGAAGGTTAGTGCATTTCTATGATTTCCTGAAGTTGCAATATATAAAACAGGAATTTTCAATATGTTGAAGTACACCTTTTCAGGAAATATTTTGGCACAAACAAATCAAGTACAGGAAAATAAAAGGATGCAGCATTATTATTATTATTATTATTATTATACAACAGAATTATTTCTTTGAGATTGAAAGACCTTCCTAGACCTGAAATGGCTGCTCCTTGAGCTTTAAGTATTTTAGGTACATCTTCATAACAATAGTTTGAAGCTTAGAAGGTGGACTCCGCGAAGCTTATGGGTCCTTTCCTACTCATTCTATGATTCTAGGTTCAGCCACATGGGAAGTTTCTTCTCAATACTGTGGTAAACCCCCAGCGGGAAGGAGGACACTGTGTTCAGGCACATTCTGTTCATGGAACAGGCTTTGCCATATTCTGGATGGAGAACTGAAGAGCTCTTTAAACTATAGCGATTTAGATTTGCTTTCACGTTGTTGGCAGCTCCAGCTACAAACGTTTCATTATCTTAGCAGCTTCGTTGCATTTTTCGACACAAACATTGGCAAGGCTAAATTTCAATTGTAAATGTTCTATTGTAACATTTCTGGAAGTAAAAATCCGGATGAAGTGTACATTGGGATGGAGCACTTGCAATGCTGGAGAAAAAGCCAATAGTGCCCTCTTGTGCCTACTTACCAAAACAGCATCCCCAGGCAGCTGGGGAGCTGCAGCTTAGTTTCATGGGCTTGATAACATGTAAAGTAGATTCTTATGTTATTAGACATGCTTACTTTACATCATGATAAGTTTTGCATCTATTTACCATTAATTTATGAGCTGTACATTAACTGCAGCTTAAAATATTTCCAGAAATACATTAAAACATCACATGACATTTTAGTTCAAATTTTAGAGGACTTGGCAGTTTATTTTTTCATTATCACTGTAGAATTCTCATATCTAGAATTGCTGGAAGACATTATGTGAAATTCACTGTTATCATTCCTGCCCTTGGAGACAAACTGAGCCCATTTAGCCATGGTGTGGTTTATTCCGTCTGAGTGGTTACTACATGACTGATGACCACATGTGCAAAAAAAAGAGAGGGAAATTTTGCACAAATACTTACATGTTTATTAAACTATGAAAGGTTTTGCAAGTGTTTGTTGCAATCATGTAAACAGATTTGAGAAGTGAGGAGTTTAAAAGCTAATGACTTGGGAATGCTTAATTACTGATTTTGGGTGAAAGTGTGATCTGTTTATGAACTAATAAGACAAAAACGTGATTATTTTACCTCTCTCTGGGAGAGTCTGTGCAAAGAGCACATCTGAATAGGAGTGAATAAGAGCTGTTACTAAAGAAAGCAAACCATTTTTATTGTGATATGGTTAAGTGAATTTAAATTTGCGCCACGATTGATCAGCTAGGTAGGCATGGTTTTCGTAGCAGTAATTAAAAATGTGTAGTTTGGCTCTTAGGATGTTGCGCCATGAATGTTTAATGTGGCTATCAGTTTCTCTAAAGCTATTTGTTTTACATTTAGGTTGTTTGGTGCCAAGGCAAGTGGTAAAGCTGCCTCTGCACCCAGTACTGAAGGTGTGAAACCCACATCGGCAATGCCCAGCCCTAGTACCACATTGGCACGGCAAGGCAGCCTGGAATCGCCATCCTCGGGCACAGGCAGCATGGGCAGTGCAGGTGGGCAAAGTGGTAGCAGCAGCCCCCTCTTCAGTAAACCTTCGGACTTAAATGCAGATGTTGTAAGCTTAAGTCACTCCCTGGCTTCCAGTCCTGCCTCAGTGCACTCTTTCACATCAGGTGGTCTTGTGTGGGCTGCAAACCTGAGCAGCTCTTCAGCGGGCAGTAAGGACACACCAAGTTACCAGTCCATGACTAGCCTTCACACCAGTTCCGAGTCTATTGACCTTCCTCTTAGCCATCATGGCTCTCTCTCTGGACTGACAACAAGCACTCAGGAGGTTCAGAGCCTGCTCATGAGGACTGGAAGCGTCAGATCTACTCTTTCGGAAAGGTGAGCTTGCCTATAGATATAGTGACCACGGAATAAGTGAGAGGCAAAAGGACAGGAGCCAAAACAATAAACCCTCCACCTGTTTTGCTAAAGGGACACTGTTTAATTAGCAGCTTAGTCCTTTATGTAAAAAAGGAAGGAAGAAAAGAAGGCTGAAAGGCATTGTAATGTGGAATCAACTGCCTTTTAAGGTTTTACAAGCAATTTTTCTATCTTGAGAATTTTTTTTTTTGTTCCCTTGTTCTGGAGACAACGAGAGAAAAGGGGAAAAATTGTCTAATTAAAGGCAAGTGTAAACAGCCAAGAGGCACATAATGATTCCTGCATGCTGGATCCACCTGCTGTCCCACCATTTGGCAATCCCAAAGCAAGCAAACCTCCAGCTGTGGGAGCCCAGCTTTTCTCTTCCCATTAGCTCAAAGCACAGGCAGAGCTGGTGTGTCCTGGTCCTCAGCTGGCCAGTCTTGCCCTAAAATACTCAGTCCTGACGAGTTGCTTCTTACGTGGTGATCATTACACAGATCCTTACTGAAGTGCAGTTTCCCTGGCAGGGAGACACTTCACAAGATGAGACCCTCACTATGTGGTCAGTCCTGGCAAGTGCCCGGAACAGACAAATCCAAGAAGACGTTTTTCTCTTTGCTCTACTAAGTAATTTTTTGATATGCAGATGTTTTACCACTTAAGTTACATTATAAAAGGTGCAACCATCCTGGCACAGTTGAACCAAGTTTTTTTCTTTTCTTGGTGTTTTTAAAATTTTTTTTGTTTTGGTGGTTTTTTGGTTTTTTGGGTTTTCTTTTTTTTTTTTGTTGTTGGTTTTTTTTGAGAAACATCTGACTCTTTCAGGAGAGAAAAAGTGAACTTTGCTAGACACTAAGAAACTTTCACTTCCCGTGAAAATTTTCAGGATTTGACAGTGAAACTCTTATCTCACATGGGGACTGTAAAATCAATATTAAATATTTCATTAGTCTTTGATACAAAAAAGAAAATTTTACTCAGTCAGGAATAGTTTAAACTTAATTAGTTGTTCACAACACTTAAAACAATTTTAAGGAGAAAATACCTGTAACATATAACGTCAAGATTTTTTTCCCTTTATATAAACTCAGAGATTTTTTTATACCCATCCTTTGCATAGAAGGCATTCTCTTTCAGTGAACCAGCATTAAAAAAACTCATAATCAAAACTTTGAGAAATCTAGATGGAAAACATACACAGATTTCATTCTCTTATGTTACATTCTTAAGTATTACTATATCAGCTAAAAATCACACCTCTTATTTATGTAATTACAAATTATATTACTATTATATACTAATATATTATATTATTGTAATAATTATAAAATATATATATACACCAATGTAATCTACACTANGTGCCTTTAATATTTGAAAAGGAATTTGTGTACTATGAAGTGAATGTGACAGTATTTCTTAAAAGATCAATTATTAATAGTTTACAAAATCCTTCACTGCCACACATATGGATGGTGAGGTCAATAGAATGATATGGAAGAGTATGAATTTATGCCAAAAATTATATTTATACACAGGATGTTAAACATCACATTTCAGATATTAATGGCTTGACATAAGTTCCTGAGCAACCCCCACTACTAATACTTTATGTATTTGTTCAGTGACTTAATTTCAGTGGTTCCAAATACCTTGCCATTGGCAATATTTTTAGGTTTCAGATTTGTCCATATGGGGATGTTATGACTGAGTCCAGAGAGAGCCATTGTTCATGTTGATCTGGCCCCAGAAAAAATATATGTACCTAGAGTAAATGGTGTCACTTCTTGAATTATAGTCCCAACAGGGTTTTCGCATTTTGATTTTCTGAAAGGTCTGATACAAGTGCTGAGTTTCTAAACTCTTTTATGCATTAAAACTTACATGTAACAAAGTCTTTTTTCACAACAAAAGCATTGATTTACAATGTTGGAGGCAGATATATTTGGCAGCAGATTATGTCCTTTTTCTTGAAAACTCAGATTATATTTGAAATGCCTTTGGCTATACTAATTATAGCATGGCATAGCATAAAAAATTATCTGCAAGGAGGTTTTTTCTTTTTCTAGAGCTTGCAAAAGACTGAATCAGCAGTCCTTGTAATAAGATATACTACTATAATATAGAGACAAAATCAGAAAGACCAAAGTGCACAGTGAGGTACAACTAGAAAGCAATATAAAGTCTACGCAGAGAAACTGCAGGAAAAATCAAAAGAGAGGAGAGGGCTAATGATAGATGATATTAAAGAATATGGATTTGTTTCACTGAAGCTTTAGCTGTAATTTGATGGATAAATATCAGTAATGGCAAGCATCCTAAGGGGAAATGAAAATGTTAAAGATATCTTCGGTTTACTGGTCCTGATGAACTTTTCGTTTCCCTGCTTCAAACACAGCCTGAAAGCCCTGCAGTCATTAGAGTTGGAGAAGAGTTTTCAAATGCTCTGTGCTGAGGAAGGAGTGAGGAAGAGAGCTGGGATGGAGGGCAAGGGGATTATGGGAAGGCCACTTTACCTGGAAAATACCAAAGATATTAAAAAAAATAGGTTAAGTAACAGATAACATGGGATTAGTCATTAATAGCCTTTTAAATAAGACTAATTTAATTCATTTGCAGGAAAGCAGGCTCTCTGAATAGAGGAAAAATATTAAATGCAATAAAAATCCTGAATTTACTAAAGCTTTAACTGCTATTCCTAATAAGACCCTCATAAGCAAATGGGGAAAATAAAGGTGCTTGAATAGCTGAAAAAGAGTTACTGGAGATGAGTGATCAAAGGCTTATTAGTCCAAAGGGACATAACAGGGCAGAATGTATTTGCATAGATACAAAATGGAAAATAGTGAGGCTATTTTGCAGAATGTGTGTGCAGAGTTGTAGTGCTTTTGCTGGAACAAAGCATTTTGAAAATGAAAATATTGCATATAAGTCTTAGAAAGTAGCCATCCCATTCTACTTTTTCACATAAGGTGTAAAGTCACTTGAGACTTTGGGACATCAAGTTTTCGGAAAGATTTAATGCATCTGGAAAGAACACAGAAAACGAGAACAAAATCTCAGGGTACAGCTATGTTTTCTGTGAAGGAAAGTAGCCCTTGACTGCCTCCAAAAAAAGAGTCACCTTCCATGGAGACAGCAAATCTGCAAGGTCTTTGCTATATTTGCCCACCTCTCCCTCCAGGGGTGATCAGATGTTACCCACAGTTTTCAGGCGACCCACTGAGCGATGGTTCAGCATCAACACAGAGCAGCCTGACAACTCCTGGAGTGAAGTGTCAAAGTTTACTCCAGCCAAATTTTGCGTTGTAACAACCATAAAATAGACTCAGTAAAAACAAGCAAAATATTTTCTTTCAGAAGGAAGCAGATTTTGTATCTCTCTCAGGCCTTTTGCAGGTTTTGTACTAGCAATATTTAGAAAAGTCTAATTCTGCTGTCATAGCAGTGTAGCTCCCTATATGGGAGGATATTTGTATTTTACCTTATGGCAATTTAGAGGGATAAAAATAAATCATGCAGGTACTTATACTCTAAAATAAAAACATCTTCTGAGGTTAATTGGAAATATTACTGCTTCAGTTGTAAAATTTTCCAGGTAGACATATCACCAGTAGTTCTTTCAAACCTTTAATTGCTGTTGGACATTGCAAATTTGTGACTTCCCTCTGCTTGATCTGAATGACACAACAAAGAAGGTATAAAAATGCTGAAATATAGAAATAAACAGCGGTCTAATCAGCAGTAATAGCTGTATTTTAAGATTAGCAGTGAAAGTGGTTTCTAGTTACATGACTGGCTTGCTCTGGTTTGCTTTAAAAGAATGTTTAGTTCTGAGTGCCATGAAAGTGCATTGTAATCCACTTAAGCCCTTCAAGAATTTCAATTATTTTAAATCATCATCATAATTAATGGTTGTGGTTTTAAGGTGTGAAACAGAGCATCATGTATCAGATTGTCTTATATGCCTAGCTTTCTGTAGAAACTAATTTGTAAGACCCATATCAGCTTGGCCCAGCCTGTCATGGAGCGCTCTAGTTGTTTCTTAACTTGCAATAATTTGTTTTATTCCCTAACATCTCTGAAAGAGTTAGATGTAGGTCAAGGACATGCTATTATTGGCCCTTTCCCAAGATAACCTCATCACCAAGGGTGGGTAGGAAAATAAGGAATGTAAGGCTTCCTGTAATTTCCTTCATAGAAGTTGCAGTTAGTTTCAGCAGTGCAAAATAAACAAAAGAGAATGAGATAGAAGGGGCTTGATATCTTCAGCCTACATCTTCATTCATCTTTCTGCAAGATTGCTCTTTCCAATTTACATGGCAAAAGAAAATATCAGGAATACTATGATTCTCATCTCACTTTATATTGGTATTTGTCCGTATATGCATTGCTTCTTTCAGGAAAGGACTGTCTTTATTGTCATTAACAACTTTAGAGACCTGAGGTAAATTCAGTTCATTTACCAAAAGTCCAGTTTCTGTGGAAGCAATGAACCCAGCTTTTGATGGATGAATGATTTCAGATATTAAAAAGATAAGGGCAGTTATTGGTCCGAAGAAATAGTTACATGAGACCACACCTAATGGTTTCATATAATTGTCTGAAATCTAGGAGCATCGTTGTAAGCTTTAGTATTTTAAAAACACAGATTGAGCATTTGCTACGCTCACTTTAATGCAGTTGCAATAACTCCCTGTTTATGTTGAGGAATATTCATCCCTATTTTATTTGATCATCTGAATTCACAAGATTTTTGGAAAATCCTATGGTCACTCTTAACCTACTTATACAGCTGGCATACCTTTTGGCATGTGGATTGGTTTAAAGGAGCACTGACTCCTTTATTTTTAGATAATGTGCTATAGATTACTTGGAAATACATATATCTCCAAGTTAAAGTAATATTGGAAAATACATTGTTCATTTGGGCTTTTAAGTGTTTGCATAAGGAACCGGTGTTATGATCATGTTTATTCATCTTGAAATTTAGAGGCACATAAAGGTAAATAAAGGAACATCAAGGCCCCATTTTTCCCTGTGAAGAAAAAAAGAGTGAATCATTCATTCAAATTTATATTGTCTTTTTGCCAACCATTCTTGCTCCTGTTGGTTATGCTGGCAGCAAAATGCTGAAAATAGTCCTCTGTCTGACATGGGACTACTCTCACATAGACCATGATAACTGGGCCTGTGCTGAAATCCTGATCATTTTCTCCTTCCATTTGCTTTCTCTGAATGGAGAACAAAACCTTTTATTTAACTAGTAAAATTGTCTATAAAACATCCTGGTGGTAAGAGCAGTTTGCTTCCATTCACCTGAGCCCTGATATTAATGTATATTGTCCATGCCAAATGTTTTCACTGCCTTTATCTACTTGGATCAAGGATACGTTGCAGTGGGACTCACCTGCAGCACAATAGGAAACACCTGTAATAAGGGTATTTCTTGGGTAGCAAGGCTCCTAAGTTACTGCTGCTCTCAGAGGTGTGATTATGATATGTAATACAGAAGCTTTCAAAAGCCATTTTGCCATTTAATCTGTATGGTGACACTAAGCTGTGTTCTAAAGGGAGAGATCTTTGCAATCCTTACTTGTCGATGACCAGTTGAACCCACACTAAGCAGAGACTGATTTATCATGACTTTGTGATGAAATGACCAAATGACACATGTAAGGAGGGCTAGTGGGTTCCCTTCTGGTGATGTGGTTTAAATAAGGAAAACTTCAGCCATAGATTTTGGGTAATCAGCCACTCTGACGCTGTGTGCATGAATATGGAACAGCATTGCTCTGGTGCCACTTTTCATTCTGGTCCCCACCATTGCCTTCCTACGTGTGCCCCTCAACAACAGAAAGACAAGAGTCTGTATCTTTAGGACATATTTCTACATGCAGAGCTGTCATTTGGCTTCTGGCAAGGCCATGCTGCCTCTTAGCAGGTGCCACAACCTTCATTTCTTTTGGAAATCTATTGGCTTATCATAGGCAACTGTGAAAAATAAAGATTCATACTGTGACCATATGATTCTCACACAGATTGCAGAGCAAAGCTGTAGGAAGGTTAGAAATGGTAAAGAAGCACTTCTTTCTGACTTGGACAGTCTCCAAATTACTATTGACCCAGCCCAGAGCATGTCTAGATGAAAAATGAATGTGCAGCAGTCCATGTCCTATTGTTCCCTCCAATAAGTAAGGGATTTATTGTGAAAGTTATATTAAAAAGCATTAAATGACCTTCTGTTATGCACACAAACCTAGAGCTTTGAAATTTGTAATTCTGAACAGTCCTGTTTACTGTATGTCCTTAGGGATTTTTTTTGTTTTAACAGCATGCAGCTTGACAGAAATACACTACCCAAAAAGGGATTAAGGTATATATATTTTTTTTTGAGCATGACTGCTGCTTCTCTATTTTCCTGTAACCTTTTCTACACTGCCTTTACTTTTCTTTCTCCTTTTGTTGATCCTGTTTACAACAGAGTTCTTGGAATTTTTATTCAAAGCAGAAAATGTAAATTTTAACAATGGACTTTTTCTTTCCATGTCTGCCTAAGGAATAAATTTTCTTTCAAGATATACCATGGAAATACTTTTAGGGATCATTTCCTTATGCAATGAATCTTAAAAGGCATTGAATCCTGGAGAGCTAAACGAGACAGAACAAGATATTAATGCAATTCACTAGGACTAATTTTTGAAAACATTATGGAGAAGAATAAGGTTTTAGAGGTGGATCTGACTTGAACTCATGCAAGTACTCATACCACTTGAACTGGAGAGCTGTCAAAGGGTAGGGCTAGAAAATAATAATTTTATTATCCGAGGTTTGTAAGCATAAAATGAGTGCTAGTCCAGAGAGTTTTCTTGGTCTGTATCCAGCAATACATAGAGTCCATTTGCTACTAACTCTTTACTAAATTCTGTCTTCAGCACAGAAAACAGAATTTATCCACCCTCTTCTCTCCTCCATTGTTAAAAGAGTGGATCATTGGGTAACTTGGCTGGTCTGATCAGGCATGGAAGCCCATCTCCCCAATCCAGTAAAATCATTTGGCAAGGAAGGATATATGTGCATGCACACAGACACACTGCAGCTTTCCAATAACTGAAATTACATTGTTAAATCTCATGAGTTATAATATTTATATTATTTACATAATAAATAAATATTTATGAAATATTAAGATAGTGCTAACCTATTGTCACTATAAAGCACCTTCGGACCTTCTGCACTTGCTATTCCTCAATAAGAATTTAGTCAAATTTCCTATTATCACAAAACAATCACTTTCAATTTGGAGAGAATGGAAAAGGTGGAAGACATTAAAGGCATAATGTGGACCCTTCAAGGATACAAAGGGATGATCTAGATTTGTGGATGTACAGCTGTAATGGTGGCTGAAAGCTGAAAGTGGAGTGGGAAAACTGCTTATAGACATTTAAGAATATCAGTTAGCCCAGAAAAAAAAAAAGCAGTTTTATTTAATGTGCAGAGATCCCAATCCAAAACTCAGACCCTGAATTCTAATTTTTCCATCTTTCCAATCTGATAACCACTCAGTAATGCTGTGCTTACCACATTTATAGGCAAAAATCATAGCTGTCTTTTTGAAAGGAGAAAGGGAATAAATATTTAATAAGGACAAGATGGTTTACTGCTGTAAAATATTGTACAAAACCCCAACACAACACAAGAACTTACATGTTCATTTAATCTTCTCTCTAAGCAGAAACACTTGTGCCTCATAAGCCTGAAGCCAGAATATCAAAAGCCCTTTCTGCTCTGCTGTTTTGGGGAACACTGATGGCTCATGACAGTAGTTAAGAAGGTGCTCATTTCTCAGCAGGATATTGTCTGAATTAAGCAGGTTATTTCAGACATTGCTGAAAACAGTCTCTTGATTAAGACCCACACTGCCTGCACATTTTAATGTTTAGTTGCTGCCAGAATTGCCCTTCTTCCAGCTCAGCCAAGGCTGGACCAGTGAGTTACCAGTTCTCCCTCTTAGCCCACATGTCACACTGCACTCATTTTATTGGCTTACCATAGGAAGCAGTTGATGAATTATTTGATTGCCAAACTTCTTCCTTCCAGAGAACTTGTTTCTGCTAATTGTTTATTTTTCCTGTCCCTTTCCCTCCCCTCAGTTTGGGGCCAGACACAATGCCAGGTAGCGTTAAGAATGGCAGACCACGTGCATATGACCATGAGTAGCTGTCATTGCCAATGCAAACTCCTTTTTCAGAGTTGTTGATCTGTTTCAGTCCTGTCATCTAATCAATTGCCCACATGATACGTGACAGATGTCATTTGTAAGTTGCTACTAACATTCCTTGGCTTCTATTCTGTTCGTTCCCCATCCTCAACATACAGCTTCCAAGCTCTTGCATCAACCTGTGCACTTCCTATAGCTTGAAGTCCTTTTCTGTCAGCTCAGTTGTCTGTCTGCTATGATTATCATCCCGTCTCTTCAAAAGAAGGGAATGCTGGTTTGGGGAGGGGGATGAAGAGTAAAGGGGGTTCAAGTCCTATATGTTTTCTGTTGTAACCCAATGGTAAATTGTACCTTGTTAAAATCTCTGGTGATAATCACTTGACTAGACTTGATGTTTTCCAAGGGATTTGTTCTATCTAACTGGTGAAGGATATTTATGTGACAGCTGTTTCTTTCCAAGACATCACCTTGTCATTGTCTTGAGCATGTCAGCTGTGGTTTTTCAGATATACACCGTCATCCCGGCAGACAAGTCAGGAGGAAGGCAAGGAATGGCTACGCTCCCATTCAACTGGAGGCCTGCAAGACACTGGCAGTCAGTCCCCGCTTGTTTCTCCTTCAGCTATGTCTTCATCTGCAACTGGAAAATATCACTTTTCCAACCTGGGTAAATGCTGTTTCCCTCCACTGTTTCTCCCCCTCTATACTAGAACCATAACATTCAACTATACATATTTCTTAGTCTGTCAGACTAAGTAGTTTATTTTTAACATCTTCATCACCATATTGTGGTACCTCACTAATGAGGGGAAACTCTCGGTGTTGTTAATGAAGTGGGTCAGGGCACCACCTATTTTGCACAGAGAAAAAAAAAAAAAGCACAGATTTTTTATGACTTGACCAAGGAGATAAAAATTTGAGGGAGAGCTGGAAATTAACTTCTAGTTCAAAGCTACTCATCTTTTAGGTTTCACAGTCAGTAGGGTTCTTTCCAGTGATTTTAGCGAATGCCAGAAACTAAACGTTGCATTTTTCTTACGTATAGATTTTTTTTGAGATAGACCTTTTCAATGTGTTTCAGTAGCTGGACCTGGCTATGATACACTGGGCCCAATCCAAATCCTAATCTTGAATGCAGTATAGTATTTTGGGATGCAAGTCACATTGCAGTTTTATTTGATCACAGGGCGAGATTTAAATTAGATTCTTCTGAATCTTGTTTCAAATTAATCCAACACAATTTTTTTTGGACAATTTTATTTCTTTCATTAATGCTGAATAAAAAACACTGCAGTGTACTTGACGCATACCTAGGTTCACAATGAACTTTTTATGTTTTAGGCTCTTACTGAGGAATTAATAACATCCTTTGAAGCATTAACACTTCCATCACTCTGTAACAGTTTATGGTAGCTATAGGTTACCATCACTCAAAAGAAATTTGACCAGACCTACACATGTTGGTCTTTATTACATACAGGAAAAGAAGTTGAACTAAGCTACTTTTAAAAATGAAATTGGATCCTGGCTAAATGACCCACTGCTTTGAATTTTCCTCCTGTAGTTTTAGACACAACTCTTCGTAAGCAGTGTTTTTTCACTATATTATTTTCTGCTTATAATTATCTCCTTTTCTTTTTGTTCATAGTTCTTGTGAATTTACAATAGAGAGCAATAAGATCATGGAGTTTAAAATCTATTTTTTCATTGTCCTTTGCCTTTTTTTCCATTTTCATAGCCCTGTGGAATAATTTGCTCTCACAACACAGCTGTTCTGGTAGTTTATAACTTGGGGCACATCTTGGATGATCTGAAATAAAAGTCCAAGCGCTGAGGCTGAATTTAGCTATACAGTTAGCTTTTCTTTCTAGGCATTGAGATTGTGTGCTCCAGGGGAGCCACAGCCAGGCTTTCCTTCCTACTGGCAAAAAAACTTTGCAAAAGCTTAAAGTAGGTTCATCAACACTGTTCTTGATTTCAATCATGTCTGACTATACCTGTTTATTAGGATGAGATTCAACTGAGGGGTGTGCATGAATTTTTAACATAATATAGTGTTAGATGCTCCTGAAAATCAAAGGATAAATTTCTTGCATGTGCAAATAATCTTTGGTCTTAACAGCACTCAGTAATACAGGTATATAACCATTATACAGATACTGATTTATTAGAAGAGCTACTTATAAAAATACTTACGACCTCTTAGTCCTGTTTAACTTTTGAATCTTCCCCATTGATTTTCTGTCTTGGGCTGCCAAAGGGTTTTCAGACACCAGTGTTAGTGTTACTATGTGTTTTACAGAATTAATCTCATCCAGCTCCTTTGAGGACATCTTCTTCACCTTTTTGTTGTGGCTTTAAATACAGGAATAAAAGCCTTTCATTTTCTCAACAGCATGAAGTCCACCTAACCATGCTAGTCCTACATTACAATTTTGTGCAGACCCAAAATTCACTTAATGGAAATGTGCTTCATTAACAAAGCCTTTTATTCCAGTGAGTCCAACCAACCTATCCCAGTTTAACCTTCCTGGACCCAGCATGATGCGTTCAAACAGCATTCCTGCACAAGACACTTCTTTTGACCTCTATGATGACTCCCAGCTGTGTGGCAGTGCTACGTCCTTAGAAGAGAGACCACGAGCCATCAGTCATTCAGGTTCATTCAGGGACAGCATGGAAGAAGGTAAGACAGACTAACTACTTAGATCAGCAAACACATCCCAAAATAGATGTCTGAAGCATAGGAAAATTTAAAAATATTTCTTCTGCACCCCACACCATAGAAACCTAAATGATTTTGTGAGGCTTTTATTAATCCTGTTGAGTTGGACTCACAAGTCTTCCTTATCCTAAAGCATAGAAGGTATTCCTTTCACCCAATAATATGCAATGCTGTATGTTTCTCATACATGTACAAATCCTCTATCAGAAATTATGGAGGAAATTAAGCCATTCTTGGAAATAATATTTTTTTTGCCTCTAAACTGGAAATGTCTGAATGTACCTTGACTACTGTGTTTCTCTGCTTTCTTAGGACTACTTCTGTGCTTCCTTAATTTTTCCCCAAACACCAGTGCTACTTAGCATCTCCTTTCTTTTGTAGTCATTTCATCTCCCCACTTTCCTACAGCCTCCTATACTATGTGAATTTCTTTATTTAAATTCTGTCATTTAAACTGACCTCACTACTTTATGCAGATTGTTACTGTCTGCTGTCTTTAATGCTATCTGCAACATCTGGAACTTGGTGAATGTTTCTTGGTTTGGTTTTGAGTTTTGGACTTTTTCATCCACAGAGCACCTGACAATTCCCAATTAAATGCACTGTAGCATTTTCTTCTGACTAACTTTTCTGGTAGATCTGATTATTTGCCATGAGTGCAAAGTTCCTAAACCCTTTAATTAAGCAAAAAAAAGACAACTGAAATTCCTTGAAATTCATTCTATAATGCTCCTCTTGTTTACTGCTAAGCTATGACAGTATAAATTATCTTTATAATAGGCAAATAAAATAAGTCCTTCCTTAGGCCCAAAGCTCATAGTTATGAGATAAAAGCAAGGGGGAAAGTCCTAGATAAAACAACAACAAATGATACGTCTACTTTTTGATTCCTTTTACTGTATTTTAGCTGCTATATCAGGCAGACATCTGGGTATGTAATACTAGCAGTAGGGTGCAGGACAACTCAAGCTGTGAGTTGCCAGCGCAGAGAGGATGGCTGACTGCACAGAAGAGTATCACATAATTCAAGGGCAGAGCTCACTACAGACCCTTTGCTGAGGAACAGAATTATCAAAGGAAACACTGGAGGAATAATAGAGAAAACAAAGCAAATTTATGCCTAGAAAAAGAGGTGTTAAATGTAGAATTTCAGTAATGGATCACAGTGGGTTTGATGAAAGCTTTTTCATTG
This sequence comes from Notiomystis cincta, assembly GCA_013398075.1. Taxonomy (NCBI): domain Eukaryota; kingdom Metazoa; phylum Chordata; class Aves; order Passeriformes; family Notiomystidae; genus Notiomystis; species Notiomystis cincta. The sequence goes on along the minus strand of VZRX01013343.1, from coordinate 202,466 downwards.
GTCATGTTTCATATCCAGCTGGAGTGGATAACTGCGATCAACCCGAGTAAATGAAAGTCAATGCAGCAGTAATAAACAGTTTTCAGCAGTTTACAGACATTAGAGATTAATATGAGATGATGCTGTTAGAAGGTCAAATGTATTTTAAGATAGGAGATCTGGGGAAGGTTAAAGTGAAACAAGTGAGGTAATGCATAGAGCCACTGTGTGTGAATGCAGAATGGGAGTTTAGCTTAGAGATTTAAACCAGAGACTGAAACCCAAACATAATTTGGAAGCCACTCCATTTCAATGGTCAGTGTACCATATTTCTATAAATACAAAACTAGATTAAAAGTCTATTTGGCTAATCCAAGTATTCTTGTAGTGTCTGTTTTTTGCATACAGGGAGTTATTAATGCAAAATATTTTTTATGAAACCCTGGCAGATTATAAATATCAAAAAAACTTCTTGTGAAACAAAAGTAAAAAAGACATAATGAAATAAATTATCTTCTTTAAAATTAGCTGTGGGTATAGCCTTCCTCAGGAGAGTCATCAGAAGCAGAAAGGGACAATTTTTCTACAGGTTTAGTCCTCATTTGCCATTTCCAGATAAGCCAGGAAACCCATTTCTTAAAGCGCAGCCCTGCAACATTCACTCAATGCTCTTGAGGCTGACTCCCCAGAGGATTAGGGGCAATATGGCACTACCCCTCACAGTTATCTCTTCCAATGGACAATAACCACACAGGCCAGCATTGCTGAGGAAAGCTGGGGAGCTCACCCCACAGAATGTGGACTGTTTTCTTAACCATAGTCTCACTAAAATCATTTGGGCAGCTTAGGACAAAAAACTGTATAAACAGCTCAATTTCTGGTTTCTTTAAAGACTGTATTTATCAAGTGATTTCTTGTCAAAGTGACAAAAGTGATGCTTGGTTTGCTGATAATAATACAAAATGTCATTGGCTCTCTCACTTGCCCCATATACAGGAAAAATGTTTATTCTGTATAGGACAATCTTTCTAATTGCAGGGAAATCTATCAATAGCTATTCTATACTGATAGCTCATAATTGCTCTTTGTAGAAAACTGGTTCTCATTTTAAAAAATTGTTTACTTATTGAGCTACATGGTGGAAGTTCTATGCTTTCATCAATATTTCATGTTGTTTTCCTTTTCTTAAAGTACATGGGTCCTCATTATCACTTGTCTCCAGCACATCCTCTCTCTACTCTACGGTGAGTATCGATATTTTAGAAAAAAGTTCTGCCTGCCTCTGTTCTTGTTCATTGTTCATGGAAATTTCAATACTTTGAGATCTAGAAGAATTAGAATTTTACTGCAGTAAAGTAGGAATGTTTATTTTCAGATTTGTACTACTGCATACTATTTTAGAAAACATTATTTTCATCTTTTTATGGGAATTGTTTATAAATGTTTAAAATCACCCAGTATACATTTTGAAAGCTAAAAAAAATGTAAAGGTCTAAGACTACTTCTTTTATGGGGTTCCTTGTGCTATTGTAGTTGACCATTTTGAGTAATTTTGCTTACTTGCAGCTAGTGCACAACTTAAAATATTATTTATATCCTGTCACTGTTGGAGGTAAACTTCTTGAAAACCACAAGATTGCCTTAGGGTAAGGGAGATGTAATTTGGAGTTTAAATGTCTACTGATTTTTCTTGCAAGTGACAGCATTTAGATGTTATTTACAAAGAGAAAAATAACTTTAGAAAATGTTAATCTTAGTTAGTTGGAACTATTGGATTGAGTAATATCTGTTTCTATTTCCAGAAGTTGGTCTGGGTTTGATTTTTTCCCTCTATTGTTGGTTTTGGGGTTGGTTTTTTTTATCTTATGGGGTTTTTTTTTGTATATTTTGCATCATTTATTGCTTCAGTTGTTCTACTAACAAGAAATCATCCATAGGGGAGCAATTAAACATGTTTGGACATTCCCTTGCTGATACACAACAGTTACCTTGCAACCTCCTCACTAACTACAATTACATGCTGCAGTAGCCCCTTTTCACAGGAGAGCAACCCACTTACCTGCTTTGATCCCATGCACTGGTGAAGAGTCTGTGTCCTCTCCGTAGTCCCAGGTGTTCAGTAGTGTCAGCTGACTTTCCAGAGATGGACTCCTCTACCCAGAGCCAGCACCAGTTCCTGCCTAGGAATACCAAGCTCATGCAGTTCGATGTGTTTGTAGCACGTGGTATCTCTGTCTCAAAGCTTGAAAAGCATGTTGCATCCATGCACAATGGTGCCCCTCCTTGTTCTGTTTCATCAGAAAAAGGTTAATACGAGGGCATATCTAAAACATAAAGTACATGTGCCTCAGGGTTTTACAGGCCTTAAACTGCAAGTTGCAAGTCATTCCAGTCCAGGCCAGTCCTGAGTTATTTGGAAGCAGGGGAGGTGAAGGTGGGCAGTGTAGAATGTATTTACAGACTGGCTGCACATGAGGCATGACTAACATTCAAAGTTAAGCTTCTCACGTTAGGGTGGTTGAAAAAATCTTTAGAACTATTTCCCTGTCTACAAGACACTACTATCAGTTTGTATAGGAAGGTGTGTCAAAAATTAGAATTCAAGTTTTTGGTGTCAGATTTTAGAAGAATGTTATGAAACTGACAGCTGAAAAAAAATCAAGTCAAATGAAGTGACACAGAGTGTTTTCAGCACCCAGTAAGAGTCAGTATGTCTGAAATATCTGTACTATGATGTTGTGTGATGTAGCAAGAGTTTACTAATACTTACTATTTGTATAATCTGTTATCTTTCAACAGAGTGTCTTGGAAATATTAACTAAATCCTGTGATAATAAAGAATGGTATTTTCCCTGCAAAATAAACTTTTAACTGTTTACCCAGGTTCATACTATAAATATCTTCTGATTGTGCATTCACATTGCAGCTGAACCCCACTCTTTAAGTAATGGATTATGTAGGCAAGACAATGGAAGCTGCATTGTCTAAAGTCTAAAGTCTAAATAGTTCTAAAGATATTTTCAACCACCAAATCTGTAAAGGGCCAGAAATAAATTGGTATGAAAAAATTACTAGGATGGACTTCAGGCAAAGTTTTTTGATCTGAATTTCTTCTGCTTGATCCCTCTGTGAAAACAGTTTAAATTTTTCAGCAATTAATCAAAAGATGATTGATGAATGGAGTATAGAAAAATGACAAGTTTAACATTCAGTATCACATCAGCTGAATGAAGAGAACAGTAGGCTAGCTTCACAGGTTATCTCAATCCAATGTATTTATCAGATTTCTCGAGCATTGTTTTAAGCCTTAGTGCTAGTGTTTTCTGTGACCTAAACACTGGAGAAATTCAGACAAAGTACTAAATGTAGATCAAGACTTTTATGTATAATTACCAGATGATAGTTGAAAATCTTCAAGTTATTCTCTGAAGATTGTTTCTTTGAGAATTAGAATATGAGATTCAGAAGAGACATTGAATAAGTCCAATGACACAGAAGTTCTGCATTCACTACTATTTTCTCTATATATCGGCTTTCTTCCTGACTTGCATTTGGGTTTTTAGAATTTAGCTTGCATAGACTGGAAATCTAGCTTGTAGAGAAATGCATGTACAGAGACATCCATTTTGTTTCACAGAAAAATATACCATGCAAGCAGATGTAGTGAACAGATTCCGTTTTGGCAGTGCATACATTTAGCTCTGTTAGTAATTGAAAAAAATTATGATAGGTTGTCTCCTGTTTCAATCTCCTCCTGTTCAGTAGGTGAAACACTTAAATTTTCACATATTTAGTAAATTGCCAATTTCTCGCACTGGCTCTCAGCATTAGCTATACTTTGACTCCCTAGGCTTCACTGATTGTGCTAAGCCATGCTCAAAGGAGTTGTGTAAGGACATGTCATTTGTACCTTAATATTCTAAGACTTCAAAAAAAGAAAAAGTAATTCTTGCAAGGATGGGATGCAGGCATATGATAGAAAAGTAGAGTGAGAAAAAGAATTTTTTCCTTTTAAAGCCTATTAGAACAATTGCTGAGTCCTGGATTACAATGGCGTGAGCATGAACTTAAGTAAAAACTGCTCAGATATATTTGGTTGACAGATTTTATTTTTTAAGCTGATAGTATGTTCAGAATCCTGTTTTCTCATTTATTTACTTCCTTAACTGCCCATAAAATCTGCCTTGTGAGAGCCACCTCTCTGAACTCAGGGAGAGAGGCAAAACTCCCTTGTGCATTGAGGGAGTTGTCTGGTAACAACATGTAGCAAAGCCTTCAGCAGGTCTGGTGGTCCAGGGACAAGCACCATGTCCCCACATGGCAGTTTTAGGAAAAGGTCACCTAATTTTTTGTTTTTGTTGTCACAGAAGAAGTCATAAGGGGACATCATCATCTCAATCCCTTTTTGGCTTTCCATGCACTACATATTTGATGTAACAGTAATGGAAATAGAGTATAATTGTTTTTCTGTAGGCAGATCTCCTTTATGCAAACATAGATCAGAAAGTTAGTGTGTTACAGTATGTGTGTCACATCAGTGCTGGAAAAAAAAATCATTATACTAGATCATCCTCACCTAGTGATGGGTCAGATGTTACAGTAGTTTCAGACAAAAGCATTTCTAAGTGTTGCCAAGATAAATATCATAGCATCACAGTCTGTTTAGTGACTGCTAACAGATAAGCATGTATGGAAAGAGGCATTTTCCAGAAGTCTTCTCCCCTTACACAAGGTAAAGCAAAAAAACACATTTCTATTATAAATCATTAAAATCCTAACAGCCCAAATTTAATACCCAATATAAGATCAAAATCATCTATACTAATTTATAATAACAGAGAATAATACAGACCGTCCGATGCCAGAGAATCCTCTGAAAAACACTTACCTTGGGTTTTCTTAGTGTTTCTGGTGTAATTTATAGATATTTCTTCTACCTACATTTTCCTTTTACTGCTTGCTTCTCTTCCAGATAGTGTAGACTGCTTCTCTTTTCATGGGCCACTTCAGACCACAGGGTGGATTGATCTCCTGTACATTAACTGTTTCTTATTTTATGTTACAAAAGGGTTCCTTTCTCATGGCATGCCATTCTTTTCCATTAGAATCCCACTGAAGCAAGATTTCTCTGTCCACCAAATGTCTCCTGAATAGGACTAGTCCAATGCTTAGAAATTGAATGACTTTCAAAGGTTTGCCTTGCAGTGGTTTAGCTTCTTAGCTAGTTGAAAAAGGCTGCTGAATAAAAGGTTTCAGTGTATGACACAACACATTACAATATGGAAAATATCTAAAATTATTAAATAATATAAGCAAGTTTAATTGAAAACTTTAACATGCCTTGATAGCCTTTAATATTTTGGTCAGTACTCTGTGTGGAAGAATTACATTAAAATGCAAGTTCCCCTCACCTTCCCCAATGTATGTGTTACAGGTACGGTGTCAGCCTCTCTTATCAGGGATTATTTATTATCATATTAGGAATATTTCTTGGTATGCAGTAAAAAAATATCCAGGAGCCCTAATAATCTCTGCAGCATAAAAGTTTGTTATGTCAGACTACAGTCCATGCAGTGAGAGCATAGTAAGTTTTTTGTTTGTATCTTAGAAATATAGCTGCAGTTTTCTGCAGTTCTGGTCCCGCTCTCCCTTTCTCCACTCTTTCATTTTGTCAGTACACTAGCAAGCTCTTTGGGGTTTCAGCTGGAGCCTTGCCAAGTAAGTTGAAAAGAGTTCCATTTATTGTTTTTACTGGATACCTTCCTGAAATGTAATGGATGCATGAACCTATTCATTTCACTTCAGTGTAGCCGGCTTTTATGTTCCATTACCGCAATTATGTTGCACACTGATTCTAAGCCATTTCTTCTCTGTTTTCTTCCAGGCAGAAGAAAAGGCACATTCAGAGGTAAGAACTTCTCTTCATTTTCCTACAATGGCAATACATAATATTGCCTTACATTATTTTATAGTTCCTTGTTTACTTGCTATGGCTAAACTGCCTAGTTGGTGAGGAAAATACATCCTGTGTGTCTGCATCACCTTTTAACAAGTATTGATCAAATCCTGGCGCCGCTTTTAGTGTACTAGAAGGTGTTTTCTTAGCAGTGTGCTGAAGAAAGCCTCCTGGCTGCCATTCTGAAAAGATGAAAGAATCAGTGAGAACTGGGTGTGGAGTGGAGGAGTTGTGCTAGGTCTGATTTCAGACTTAATACCAGTCTGTGCTGGATCTAAGGGGTTGTGCAATTCAAGGTAAGGCTCTGCCTTTCAGGAGGAAATAAACTTCAAATAATCACTTTGAACTTCTCTCCCTCACATTTTGCATTATATTAAATTTCTGAAACTGACCACTTTGATGGATTTCAGAGCAATGCAGATTGATTTCAGATATAAATCAAATTTGACATGGAAAATAGGTTTTTTCTCCTCACAATGTATAAGAGTGGGTGACAAACCTGGGTCAGCAGCTGGATACAATTACAGCCTTTCTCAAAATGAAGTCCTGGTTGTATTAAAAGGGCTCCAAAGAGTAGCAGCAATAAAATACAGCACCAAGGGGTGCATTTTCACTTCACACAGCTACATGCCTTCCAACTCCTGCATTTATACTGCTCCTATTTTTACTATTCTAATCAAAGAAAAAGTCAACAAAAAGATATTTTTATGAAATTCAGCAAATAAACATATCCTTCCCTCCTTGCTGCAGTATATTTCAATATAATTTTCTCTAAGCTCACATCTCTTAAAGTTAAAGCAAAAGAGCTAAAGAGACATGCCATAGCTCAGTAATGTAAGTTACAATTCCTCACTTTGTTGCCTTTTATATAGGGTTGTGTATAGAGGTGAAACAACATTTCTTTCCTGCGTGTTTCTACATGATGTTTTCTCAGTATCTGGGTCTGCTTGAGATGCTCTTATAGGAGGTGCTGAACAGCACTTCATGAGACCTACTTTCATGTAGGTGCAAGAACATAATGAAACTATAGCTTAAGCTAGAAATAACTGCATTTGAAAACCAAAGAGAAAACAGAAAAATAAAAAGGGTCAGTCCAGGATGGAGAACAGCTTGATAATCTGTCCCTGTTGCACTGAGCTAGTGTAAATGACTGAGCTATTTTTGTGTTATAGAAGTACAGTAACTTGTTCATGTTGCTTGTGCAATATTCCTTGTTGGTTTTCATGGGATCCATAAAACTAAACTACTGCAATAGTCTTTACTAGTGACTGTTGCATATTCCCTTTCCTAGGCTGGTTTTACCCATTTTACTTCTCTAGTCTGGAATAATTTATGTCTGAATATGAAAGGCTCTTCAAAATGAAACTCCATGCTGTGCTTGATTTCAATACAATGCCCAGAAGTCCTTGTAAGATCTCAAATAGGGTTAAATGAGCTTAAAATGATGTGCAAGCTTCATGTTAGATATCTACCCAGCTGAAATGGAAACAGATATTTTTCTTAAGGATTCTGTTTTTCATTAAAGGATAAAGGGGTCTTGCATTTATTTTCATGTCAACAAGCACTTTTAAAGCTACATTTATTTTTTTAAAGTTGGCGAGCAAGTTTTGGAATATATGTAAGTTTTAAAGAGGCTGCATGTTTGAATTTCAGGGACTGTAGGAAGCATGTGTTAGAGGAAAAAAAATAGTATTTTACCTCACCTAATTTTAGACCTCCATAAAGAAAAAATAGATTTCTGAGGTAGCCATCAAAGCCTTCTTCGTGCCAGGCAATGTGGGAGTACATTTTTCACGTTATCTTAGTCTAATGTCGACATGAAACATATGTTGGTTGCATCATGTCTACAGCCAGGCACAGTGAACCTCACCCAAATGCACATGTTTTAAAACCTCAGGGCACATCCAGGACAGCTCGCCTTGATTGCACTAAGCATGTGTTTGGGACTTATGGATTTGGTAAAAAACCATGACATTTCCCCTGCAAACAGGGATAGTACATACAAAGTAATTAAGCATTTGCCCATATGTACTCCCTTAACTGGAATCCTGGCTCATACATCAGTGCTAGAAAACAGCTGGAGCAACACTAAGAGACAACTTTTTATAATTTGTACTTCTGGATGGTTCTGAGATTAAAACATGAAGCTGAAGTTGTAAACCTATTGGTGATTTCTCAAGAAAACAAACAAAAATAACGACAACAACAAAAGAAAAACTGGTGAAATACTGACAGTAGTCTGTTTTTTCTCTAGCAAATTCAGAAACTACGGAGAGAGTTGGTTGCATCACAAGAGAAAGTTGCTACCCTTACTTCTCAACTTTCAGCAAATGTAAGTATTTTTACTTGTTATGATAAGTAGTATCAACAAATACAATATCAATAGCTCTTACTCAACACATAGTCTAGGAGACTTTTTATATATTTATTTGTTTTTTTTCTTTTCAAGTTAATGACTTCATTAAATGTCTATATTGTCCCAGCTTCAAGTAGAAGAAACAAAGAAACCTTGTGGAAATGGAAAGTGGACAGTGGGAATGGAGAGTTTTCACACTTTGGATGGGACAGTCCTATCCTGTTCAATTTCTCTCTTTTCTCAGAATCAATTATAAAAAGAGGCCAAAAATAAGGAGACACAACCATGACACAAAGAAAGGCATGACTTGCATATTCTGATAGAATTCATTAGAGTTTCATTTCACAAAGTTAAACCCTGCAAAATACAGTCAGATGTGAAGGGAATAAATACAAGTGTATATGGAATTCATATGCTACAATAATAGTGCTGATGTATAATTAATGAAGACTGGGCTGTTTCACAGAAAGCTTCCAGGTGTTCCTTCCAATTGACATATATTGGTAATATGAGTTATGGAATATATATCTGAAAATGCCAGATATAGAATGTGAGCTACAATCCTGTCTAGTTGCTGTAGTTTCAGGTGAAGTTACTGGACAGTTACTGAACAGTCTGTAATATTGTGATTTTTAAATGCAGTTTGGAGTAGAATTATCATTAATACTGTGAGGGAAACTTGAGATGCAGCAACAAGAATGTATCACTTTGTAGGTCAAGAAAGCAGTTTCCTGATATCTTGGGCAACCTACAGAGTGCTTTTCTTTGAAGTGTAGGTGTCGTATTTAGATTTATAAATACTGCTGATTTTAAAGAAATTATTTCATGTTGTGAGAAAATAATCTTTAGCTCTATGAAAGCTGCTTGTTCATATGTGATTTCCACACATGAAAATGTGGAAGGGCTGGCTTAGCACTTTCTTCTCTGTTCAGATGGCTGCAGAGCACCTGTAGGTATTTGTACATCTGTAGTAGTGTAGTTTGCCAGATTCTTCTGAGTACTGAGAATGAACTAGTCAATCAGGTGTTGTGGCACATTGTGATGTTTGTAAATTCAAAATCTGGATTCTGAGCTGGGTTATTGATTTGAGAATGTATAGCTAGAATAGCCAGAATATCTGTATTGGGTATGGGGTTCCTTCACTCTCATGTCTTAGACACTGACCTTCATCTTTACTGGTTTGGGGTGTTCTTCATTCACCTATCCTGAGAGCAACAAACCAAAACCCACACCAAGAGGTCAGAAGAGCTAAATTAGCATGCTTTGGGTAGCTGTGTTTGCTAGTGAGTCTGTTGCTGTCTACAGGACACTTCTTTCCACCACAAGTGCAGAGGTGCAACAGCTCTGTATGGAAATGGAGAGCCCAGGGAGGTTGGCCCTGGCTGGGCTCGTGACACAGCACATTCACAGTCATGCCCACATCCACTCTGAGTGCCCTGGTATTATCCAGAGGGGTTATGCAAGCCTCTGATTTAGTGAAAGTTGTGTTTGCCCACATTCAGAAGTTGGACTAGATGGTCATTAAAGGTCCCTCCCAACCCAAACCTTTTCATGATTCTAAACAGAGGTGTCATATCAGTAAAATTAAATTGTTTGCCATTGGTGGGCTTGTGCTCAGTGCCTGTTCCAGGTGATAACTCCAGCCTCTGGTACCATTCTTCTCTTTCCTCTGCAGGCAGAAAAGCAGTTTTCCCTTCTCTCCTTCCACTGAACAGGTGTTTTCAGAACAGAAAATACCAGCATATTCTTTCTAACTACTGCTTGGAAAGGGAAAGTTGAAAGATTACTCAGTCTCCATCACTTTACAGTCGATCCAGAAATGCTGTAGTTTATAACACAGCAACAAGTGCAATAGGGGAGGATGTCAGAGCATTCTCTGCAGCTGAGGCAATGAAGCCATTGTTTTGTTTGTTTGGACAAATTGTGTCCAATCTCTCCTCAGTCTTACTTAGAAGTCTTTCACTATACCTCTGGCCAATATGTCTTTCTATGAAGTAAACACCATACAGGCTAGTTTCTAATTACATTACTTATTCTAGACAAATTTTCAAAGCCAGCTCCAAGTTACAATCAGATTTGATCCATAATTCAAAGAAAATTAGTCAAGTTAAAAGCAAGCATTCTGGCTTGGTTTTCGCTCAAACTAAATCAGCTGCATGAGTAAGAAATAAATTTGGGTTGATCTGTATAAATCAGATTGGATGTTGGGAATCTGTTTCTGTATACTGCCTTTGGGGTTCTGAACACTTAGCAAGAATGCTTTTCTTCTGGTATAACTGTAAGGGCAACATTTTCAATAGGATAGCTAAAAATACATGCATAGAGATCTGGTTTTGCCTATCCAGAAGTACCACATTTGGTTAATTTAATCATGTTCTTTTGACTGTTACAAACTTTCTAATCCATCTCCATGGAGACATTCTTCAAACTCTAAACCTGTAAGCAACCCTAAGGCTGATGCATTTAGCACATGCATCTTTTAAATGATACAAGAGAAATCTTTTCTCTTGCCAAATCCCCAACATGTAGAAATTCCTTCAAAATTAAATTTTTCAAGAGCATGGAACTTAGAAGCTTAAAAATCTCCAGGCATGAACAAAATTATATTTTGAATACCATCTCAAAAGAAAAGTAGATATTACTGGATATTGGGAGCATGTATTTTTGGCAGGATGCTGTCATGAGATACATACTTAACAAAACCAAAAAATTGAAAAGTATTTCACAATAAACCTGGTCCTGAGTTCATTCTCTGCTATTTCTGGTACAGAAATTGTAAAGCATTAAAACACTTCCACGGAAATCCAAACAATCAAAAGAGAATTCTTAAATGTTTTCGCACTACTTCTGTCAGTCCTTTGAGCACTTTATGTAAAGAAATTCTACTAAGTATCTCTTAAACATCAGAAATAAAAGTTAGCTTGAAAGCAGAGAGTATATTCAACTATTTAATTGTGATAGAGCCACTGAAATTTAGTCTACTTAGAGAATTAATATTTAAATACCAGTTATTAAGTACTTTTCATAAAAATTCTGAGAGTTATTAAAAAACAATCTACTTAACTCAGCAAACTTATGGAAAATCTAGATGGGCTTCTAAATTTCATGAACTTGTACTGCCTTAGCAATGGATTCCTTGCATGTTTTCGTTTATTGTTTATATTCTAGTCTAAGAGACATATTTCACCTGTTACTGCCTTTTAAAAGGGAAAAGTCCTAATCACAAAATCTGGAATTTATTCTCAGAAAAGAAATCAAATCTCTACATGGATAATACTACTATGACCCTCATTTAGAGTCACTTTTGCTCATCAGTAGGGCTAAAACTTGAATGGACATTAAGTTTAATGCAGAAAAGTTTGATCACGGCCTGTGTTCTCTGTAGATACAGCCATCTCTGGCAGACAGAGACCTGTATGGACAGAGCATCTTTTGTGGTGCCTTTGCTAACCAAATAAATGCTCTGTCCTTTCTGATGCTTCTACTATAAATTCACTCTTCTTAGCATTAGTCCTAAGATCCTCATAATTTCCATACCTTCACCGTGTGAAAATAGGCAGAACTTTTTGCCTTGCTGTGGTCTGGAGAAGGAAACTGTTTACACCAGAAATCTTGTTCCCTGACAGTTGATCTTGGTGTGAATTTGTTACTAGCATTTTCCTTTGTAGAACTGAGCAAAATTATTATATGCAAATGGAAAAAAAGAGCATCTTATTCATCTTATTTCAACATTATTTGTGCCTTTCTTTGCTTCTCCACAGAAGACTGTTGATAACATTAGTACATAAGTCATTAAAAGACTGGCAGGTTGAAATTTGGCCTATTTAATCAAGCCTTTGCTTCATTATTTTATACCAAAATCTGTCAATTGGAAGTTACAGCGTTTCTCAGGCATTTTTGAAAACACTGCTAAAAATTTTCTTATTTGGTTTCATTTGTTGTTCAGGTTTTGTTGGCTGGACTCAAGTACTATGCTTGAATTTCAGCAGTTTATTTCATTTGATTAACCCCAAAGTGCCAGAGTGTTTTGCCTGCATATGATTAAATTCAAGCAGGGTCCAGCTGTCATTTGGATGCTTAATGCAGAGATTTTTGCTGAGATTCCTGCTTTACTCCTGGCATCTGTCTCGGTGTGGCTGAAGGGCAAATCTCAATACTGATTCAGAAAGGGCCTGCTTTCAGTGCAGAGAATGTCCAACCAGCAGACTCCCTACGTGACTGACAAGGGCTCAAATTCCATTGAGCAGGCTGACCCAGGCTGTTCAGAGGGACTTTGATCAGTGCTTTGTGCTGCACGAAGCTGAAGGCTGCCTGCTCTGCAGGCTGTAGTAGAGCCAGCATGCCCGTGGAAGGCAGACGGGGTTTGCTGGCGAATGCTCTCGTTTGGCCAGCTCTGAACCGCTATCCTGCAGCCCAGCAACAAGGTGCTAGTGGGCAGCAGACAGAAAAGGTCACCAGATGGACAGGTGCTGCTTGCAATCAGCCTGATCTCTTCTGGCCTTTCACACCTCCTTTCATTCAGCCGTGCCAGGTGGGAGGATCTTTGTTTATTTACCTTTGTTTTATAAATCCGAACGCCGCAGGTCAAATCCCAAAGTGTGTCAGAGGACAGATGTTTCAAATGTGAATGTCATGTTCAGGACATGCTGTAAACCTGAGAGCTGAGGTATTTGGGGTTTGCCTGACTGGGATAGTTTGCTGAAAAGGAAATGTTTAAAATCAAGTCCGTCATCTTAGCACGGAAGTCATTCCCTAAGCATACATCTCTTTGACTAGTTCCAATGGGCATTTCACATGTTAAAAGAAGTCAAAAATAACCCATATATGAAGGATATCTACAGACTAAGAGCTGTACATCTATGTATCTAATATGTATATCATGTTAATGATGGATGTATTTTGCTGTAGGCATACTTCAAGTAATGTCCAGTTACTTAATTCTAATTCCAGGATGTCTATTTTCAAGTACAAATACTGTATTCAATTGTGAAGACATAGCTTTCCTTTGGAATGAGTGTTATATAAAGTACATGCAGTATTCAGACCACTCTTTGAAGTATTGCAATGATGTGTGTATGCCATGAATGAAACCAGCAGAGACTTCTAAGGTGTGAGAGGCTGGTTGTTTCTTAAAAAAGCAAAGCAAAATGATTCCTAAATATTTTTACAAGAATGAAAGAATGTAAACTTTTAGATAAATTAAATAATCCTCAGAAATTGAGGATTAGCAACCTAATCAAAATAAATTACCAAATTTGTCAGTGTAAAAAAAGTTTCTAATTAGAATTTTTAAATTCTGATGAACATTATTAAAGACAAAGATACTTTTTTCTCTTTATATCAATTGTTTTATGAATTATTTTGCAATTAACTGAAGCCTGATCTCAAATGGGAATATATACATATACATATGTTTTATGTATACTATGTATATGTAAATACATATATAAGTACACTGATAATTTAGCCCTTTTCAAACTAAACTTTCTTATTTTGTTGTATAGTATTTCTCTAGAGAAAATCTGCTTAAGTTTTCAACAAGTAGGAGCTCCCTAGACAGCAGAACAAATGAATATTAGCTACCATGGAGAAAGGCAGAACATTTTATTACTCTGAATGTAAAATTAATACTTCAGTAGAAGAGTATTATGTTGTAATAAACATTTAAAGTAATGAACAATGCAATTAAAAGGTTTTTTTCTTAAATAGTTTTGGCCAATGGGACTTTGACTTACATTTCTTTATTATTAACAAATGAAGAGCTGATACTCTTTATTTGAAATTAGTTAGGAAAAATGCATTTTCTTGATCCAATTACATTTATGATGCAAAAAGTTTGGTATAATATTCCAAGAAGATAATGTACCCTGTCACGGGCTCTGAATTTAGTAAGAGTCTTGTGACATCGTTGTCTTTCTCTAAAGGCTGTCAGACAAGAACAGTTTCAGTGACCTTTGATGTTTGTAATGATGCTTTTTAGTACTTAATTTTTCCTATAAGTGCATTGTGGTTTATTCATGTACAATATAGGATGAAGTTGTAGCTATGGAATAGGAAAATACTTTACACGAGTATGCACGGTTTGGTACCAAAGTACTGTGGTTATTACAGTCTAATTGCTAGAAAAGGACAAAAGCAATGCATAATTAAACAAATGATTCCTCTTTCAAGCCCTCAGTCCCCACTGTAATTCTCACAGTAAAGCAGAACCATGGGCCATCAGCCAAGCCACAGATTATTTTTTATGAGGCAGGGAACAGTGAGCTCCATTAATTTCCTGTTAAACAGAATGAAAAGACATTTGGGCAAAATTCTGTAGTAGTGCATCTACTTTGTCTCTGATAGTGTTCTGGGTCTGTGGTCATCATCTTTGGAAGTAAACCACCATAGATTAGTCTGGATATTTTTAACATGTAGCTGATTAATAAAGTAAGTTTAAAAACCAGTTACTTTTCTTTTCTCTGAGGAATAGAGTAGTAAAAACAACCAAAGGCTGTAGATTGACAGGTTTCCAGGTTCATTTTATCTAAGACTATAACTTCAAGAATAATAATTAAAAGTATAAATTATAAATGTTAAAAAAGGAATATATACAATTACTAATTAATCTTTAAGAAATTTCGTAATTATCTAGTCTCGGGTTTATCAGGAGTTAGTCCTTGTGGTTTGTGTCCTTTACAAAAAGATTTATCCCTAAGATATCCCTACAGATGCAGAAAGCAGGTAGATTGACTACTATACCCATAAGTAATTAAGTATACCTAAGTATACTAATAGTGTAGCTTATAAGGAGTAAACTTTTAGTAAGTTTAATAAGAATAAAATAAATTGCTTTCAAGATGCCTAAATATTTATAGCAATCCAAAATTATTTATAAAGCACAGCAGTCACTCATCAGTATAACAGCTCTGAAGCAGAGGTGCAGAAGTAGCACGCTATTATATATATGGTAATCTTCTTCTATTTGAGGGACAATATACAGAGCAAGGTGGCAAGAAGCTCTTTTCCCTCTCCTAAATTGCAGAACAAAATCCTTTTTGGACCATATCTTTTCTTGATTATACCTCAGATTCAGTACAGCCACATACATTCAAACAATTTCAACTATGCTTGTAAAAGCATGCAAATCTGCAACTGAAAAATTTGCCAGGCACTGTGTGTGCCTGCACTGCTATAATAAAAACTAAATTTCCTCAGTGAGGAAGCTCAGTTAATCCATTTGCGCATATAAATATGCTGGGTTAGAGTTACATTTCCAAGTGCCAATATTTGGAAACTTTGTCTATTACCACTTTTGAGATAGTAATGAGAAAATAAGCATTTCCTTATGCTTTTACTATTTGATGTTGTGAGAGAAATGGATGGGATTTTATGGACTTTCGTAAAAATTAAATTGTTACTTTCTCTTGGCTGTACAAGATGGCTTAGCATATTGGGTTTTTTATGACCACTTACTCTTCTTTGCCTGCAAACTCAATGCCAGTTAGATCTGATGAAGTATCATTTGTATAAATTTAGCTTGCATGCAGTGTAGGTTGCTGGTTGTTAAAAAAAAAAAAGAAGAAGATCTATTTTTAAAAATCTTTTGATCTGTTCCAACTTTATTGCTTTTTGTACTGAGAAGTAAGACTTCCAGTTTTCAAGATTGTCTTTTATATGTATAGTTGCACACATTATAAACGTTATATTTATATTTTACAAAAGTTTTCCATTACTTTTATACACATGCAGACATATAAGATCAATATAATATTAATAGACTAAGCAATGACCTTTTATAAGACTAACTGTGATATTTTTTGTTTGAGGCTCAGGATTTTCCTGAAGTGTTTTATTTGTGAAGTTAAAATTTGCTTTTCAAGATAAAGTACTTGAATTCCTGTTTTGAAGTGTCCAGTAATTGAAAATAATTGCTCTTGGACTTCTCTTTGGGAGCAGACTACTTTTGGCCAATATATCAGTGAATGTAAAGCCAGGCATTAAATCCATAATTCATTTCCAGGCAGAGATACCTGAGCTAATCTCACTGGGGGCTAAAGAAGCCTGAGGAATGCTGGGTTCATTTGGCTGATTCATCTATCCAACTTAGCTCAGTCTGAGTTTAAACTAATATTAAAGACCTGGAGAAAATGAACTTGCAGGAAAAACATACTTTTAAAAATCAAATACAACTAGGAAAATTGTCCTATTATAATGACAAATGTTGTGTTCCTTTCACAGGCTCACCTAGTAGCAGCTTTTGAAAAAAGCTTGGGAAATATGACAGGCCGATTGCAAAGTCTAACAATGACAGCTGAACAAAAGGTAGGTTTATCAAGGTGCATGCTTTAAAGGAGAAAACAGTCAGCAAATTATGTTAGAGTTTTGTTTAAAAAACACTGAAAGGAAACAGGGACATCTGTGACATTAAGACGGATTTGTCTTTAATGGTTGCTGCAATCAAATTTTCATGAATGTCCAGCAGCATTTGGAAAAAACTATGCAGCATCAGGTTTACACAGGCAGTGTCATAAAACAGTTGGACATAAAATCTTTAGTTTCCAGAATTAAATTAAAACACGTGCAACTCTAGGTTTGCTCCATACTGAAAGATCTTGTAACAAGGACTTATCATAAGCTGCTGGAGTGCTTCATTCCAGCCTCCCAGCACCGCCAGAATAATAGAATTACAGGAAACAAAGAAGTTTAAGTAGAGAAAAATAGCTCTACTGAGAGAGTTAATGAGGTTAGACATCCTATCCATAAGTAAACAGTTGGGGTTTCACTGTTTTGTCTAATGGGGGAAAAAACTCTAAACCTGATAGGAAATATATTTAATGTGAGCCCTTGTACCAAGCTCAGGATTAGGAGGCTGCTTAGCACCTTCCAGGATTGAACTTCTGAAACTTTCTCTTCATGGATTTTGAACAATGTCTTATTAACAGAAAGACTTCCTTCAGCCAAACTGTGAAAGAAACTGTGTGTGAGCTGCTAGTCACCACTGGAATCTGTAACTGCCTACAAAAATAACATTTGAGTCTGGTTGAGCACCAGCAGATGAAATGTGGCGAGACTCATTGTGAACTGGGTAGAAAATATTTGTATTGCTTGCTTTTGTTTCATCTTGGGGGGTGAGGGGGGAATAAAAAGAACACAATCACAAAGAAATTTTCTTAAAACCAAAACTTTTAAGTATTTTACAAAGTATAATTCCATCAGAAGTGTTTCTTTCCAGAAGGGGTTAAGCAGTGACATTGAAACAGATACTCTCCAAGTTTCTTTCCCAAAAGATTTAGAACTTATTCTTTTCCTTCTCTTCTTTTCTCTATTGTTGAATTTAAATTCCTTTAACCCTCAATATATAAGTACAGACTGGAAAGACAGGGTAGGGAAGTAATAAATAAAATATTGCCTATAAAAGGAATAATAAAAGATATTTTTTAATAAAAATCAGCTGTGCCTTCTAATACAGAACTTTCTGCACTGAAATGGAGTAATTTTACTTCAACTTGCAGGATGATTTCTATTAAACAGGGGCTTTTTAATTAAATTAGTATTTAAAAAATTAAATCTTTTGAATTCATCCATTAAACAGTAGGCTCACATATTAACAAATGTAATTCAAATGGTTTCATTGTCTTTTGCAATAAAGTCATTGAGCTTTTCTTAATTTTATATTGATTAGTTGATTGAGACTCTTTTTAGATTACTCCTTATTAGAAATGTTTTCTTCTTAAAAATAGCATGATTGCTTTATTTAGAATAAATGCAAAAGAATATTTTAGTTGACTTTAATATCTGTTGAGAGAAAGTATGCCTTATTTTTATTGTTGCCCTTATGTTCAGCCAAGCAGTCTCATAATCTTTTATTTGAACACTCTTATCTTGTAATTTTTTTCTTTTAGCTTAGACAAACATTGTTCTTTTGCCATTATTTTGATCTCTCTTTACTCTTCCCACAGGAATCTGAGCTTATAGAGCTAAGGGAAACCATTGAAATGCTGAAAGCACAGAATTCTGCTGCACAAGCTGCTATTCAAGGAGCCTTGAATGGCCCCGATCATACCCACAAAGGTATGGGTTTGTCATTATTAAAATAAATGCAGAATTTCTCCCCAGGAAGAAAAAAAAGCTAAGTCACTACTTTTCTGTTGTTTGGGAAGTCTGTTGCAGGGGTAAGCACATTCTGCAGTGAATGGTAGGCATACTTGTGGTATTTCCAGAGCTGGAAACCTTCCACAAGTTTCCTGTCTGCCAGAATTCCTGGAGTTCCATCTTCTTAGAGCTGGGTGGCCAGGAATTGATCAAGAGTTCATCGTGTACCTGCAAATAACTAATGAAGTACACCTGAGACACTAGGAAAGTCTTAGGGTATGACATGGTTAAAGCTTGGGAACCAAATCAAAGTTGTAGCTTTGTAAATTGGTGTTCTCATTGGGAAGAGATGGGCTGACAACCGCTCAGCTCCTTCATGAAGTGCTAAATCAGAGCAGGAAAGCAGGTTTTAAGTTCCAGGCATCAAATTAATTTGTCATTGCAGTTAGGCAGATATTGCAGGATAAATATATACTTCAAAAGTGCCTGTTGATAAGCAACAGCAGAGGAATTACTTTAGAAAATAATCGCAGTATTTGTTTTTTAGAGTGTTATTGATCTTCCATTAGAGAAGTCATTATTTAGGTGTTTGCCTTAAGGTCATTTCGCTGCATGACTTGAGTGTAGCAAAGCGAATTTCTAGGAAGTAGAAAATAATCTAAAAAGTGATTTCCTTTGGTATTAGTGGGCATGTTCTGCAAAAATAATTTCCAGTGATTAAGATATAGTTATCAGAGACTTTTAAGAAATTGAAACTCAGAAACCTTACTAACCATTTTTAATATTCTCCACTTCCTGGTTATTTTGTTTCATTCATTTTTAATGAACTCCTGCCTGTTCCTTTCCATCATGGTATGCTAGAAGATAGCATCTGAACACTGATTAGGGCAGCTACAAGTCGAGTAGTGCCTGGACTCCTCAGAACTCTAACACATGTGACACTGCTACCTCAAGTACTCCATGTGTAACAGGCACTGCTCAGCTATGAGGATACACGTGCACAGATTGCTGTGAAGGGTCATTGCCTCCAGGGCAAGGACAGCCCAGTTTGGAGAATCCCCTAAGAGTTGGACTAATTGTGTGCATCCCCCTCGATCCCAATGTGGTTTCTCATAGGCTTCAATAGCTTGAACCTGAGCCACTGCAAGCATCACTGCCATTTACATTCATTTAGGCTGCCTTTGAGGAGGCAGATGCTACATAAATATAAGAATGATTATTATATTGAAACAGACAGTTTTCACAGTAACTTCTTTTCTGTAGATTTACGTATAAGGCGGCAACATTCTTCAGAAAGTGTTTCCAGTATCAACAGCGCTACAAGTCATTCAAGTATTGGCAGTGGTAATGATGCTGATTCCAAAAAAAAGAAAAAGAAAAACTGGGTAAGTACTCAGCAGGTTTAAACCTATCTTTTAGCTGTTATGTCGTTTCCTAGTCTGAGTAAGCATGACGGTCCATTTCATCTACGATGTTGTGGGGCCAGATGGATACCAAGAAACTCATGTGTATCCATACTGTGACACTACCAGCAAGCTAAAAATTATTGAATATCAGCAGAGGTTTATTTACATAAGTCAGAGTAATTAAAACAAAAGTACAAGCAACAATTACAACAACAAAGCAACAACAAGAATAATAATTTAAAACAGCTGTTGTGACCAAAACTACCTCTGGGTCACACTGAAACCCTGTTTGATTTTTCTTCAGTTGGAGTTTGGTTCAAAAGCTTGACTCAACTCCCAGCTATGGAGGGAGTTGAAATCTGTCAAGAATTCTCACTTAAAAGTAGTATGCTGTTTAAAGAAATTAAGATGTTTGTCAACCAGAACATACAAGTACCACATACTGCTAAAGATTTAATCAAATACTTTCAGAAGAATCAGAAAATATGTTTTTATTGTTTTAAAAATAGTATCTGCATAAACATTTGTTTGAAAATACTGATGAGCCTTCATTCCCTTGATTTGTAATTCCACACTCTTTCATGTTTCTGCAAGGTGAACTCTAGAGGAAGTGAGGTGAATATAAACCATGGAAAAGTTGGCATGCATCTATAAAAACCCTTATCTTGGCATGATTGCTATTTATTTTGGCAGTAGGCTTTTATACCTTCTAAAACCAGATTATCCTGTATGTCTTCTCAGTTTGTCTTTATTCATTTTAATCTCAAAGTTTAGGCTATAGAAAGGGGGAGTGTAGCCAAAATCCATTTCTTTCTCATTAGATATCATGAGCTGGAAAGGACTTAAATAATGTTTCTCATTAAGATCAGTGGTCTCACTCCCCACTCTCCAATTATATCGTGAGAATATTAAGTTTGAAGACCTGATTTTTTCATAGAGGAACCAGCTGGTCATTGTGTTCTGTACAGTTTTGATCAGAACAAATTTCTGAAAATAAAAACAAACCCCACATTTTTCCTAAGATGAACAAGTTCTCTATTTAGACAAAGGTATGAGCAAATGGGCTAGTTAATTTTAACAGCAGAGAAAACTGTTGTCATCTTGGCTCTTGAAATAAATGGCTCTTTGGCTATTCTGTCCCTTTTCAATACTGGATACGAGCTTCTAGAGGGAAAAGGCAATGCTTGTACCTTCAGAGATCTTACCACTCTAAAGAAAACTGCAACAAACAGTATATACCTTTCAGCTAACATTCTTCTCAATAGTACAACAAAAACCTCATGTCCCAGCTTACATCCTCTCCATTGCGATCCAAATCACAGCATTTGCATAGTCTGACCTTTCAAAGTTTTAATGGGGAAAATAAATTGGCAAACCCTGTAAATTGGACTTGTCTTTTGATTTCAGCATTTGGTTCTGCCTGTACCTAAATGCAAAGTGGTTATTTAAAGCCACCCCTAGAAGGGAATGCCATGGGAATGGTATTCCACTGGGACTTAATGGCTTTAAATGAGCACCTCTCCTCAATAGCTGTACCACTCGGCCCTGCACTTTTTCCATAGCATTACTTTTGCACTGCACTGGATTAATAAAGTCAAAACAAAGCACTGTATCATGTTTTTTGAGATACTGTGTTGCATATGTTAATACCTTGCTTCTGCATACTGACCTCAGGCAGTGGCTAGGATGGCATCTGCAAACTAACTCTTCAAAACATGAGCTGCGCACAGAGTGCTGTGAAGAGGAAAATAATCTTGCTCTGTGTTTGTTTTCCAGCTAAGAAGCTCTTTCAAACAGGCCTTTGGAAAGAAGAAGTCCACCAAACCTCCTTCCTCACATTCGGACATAGAAGAGCTGACAGACTCCTCCCTTCCTTCCTCGCCTAAACTGCCCCACAGCTCGGGAGAGTGCGGGGCGACGTCGATGAAGCCATCACAGTCAGCATCTGCGTAAGTGTCCCTCTTGGCAGCCTGGGAAACAGACTCCTCCAGGGTGGCCCTCTGCATTTCTCAGCAGCTGTGATCCTTTCATCCTGAGCTCCATCCATTTGCCTGATTTCTCATGAGCTTCGCCATTTACACACTAGTTCTGCAGCAGCTCTTTATTCAGTTATAGTCTTTCCTCCTTTCACAGACTTTACCCAAAATCACCTAGCTATACAAACTTTCAAAAGCTTATGTTGTGATCTCCCTGCACCATTACCAACTCTATCATATGCACTCAGTAAAGGCCAAATGCTATAATTTCCTTGTTTCCTTTTTTCATGGTATACTAAAAATGTAATTTTTTTTCCAGATGGCTATGAATTTTTACAATATACTCACTCCTCCTGTTATTACTTGATCTACTTTGTAGCTAGTGATGTGTATAATTTTTAATCTATTTCCCCTCTTCTATCAGATTTTTGTGGTATTTTACATTTATATTTTATTCAAATCACCACCGTTAAGGTTTCAGGTCTGAGAACAAGTCATCCATCAGTCAACAGCTGTCCTATGCCTTCAGTATTTTCTGAATATCTGAGGTGTTCTTACACGGTTCCCAGCTCTTACTCATATTTCTCTGCTTTATTTTTTCTTCATTCTGCTAAATTCATAACTCTTTCTAATTTAGGGAAATTAACCTCTTTGAACCAAAAAATGCCTACTACTGGCACCAGCCTTGCTTTCCTTGTCCTGCTTCAGAATAATTAGGTCACAATTACTCTTCCTTAAGGCCCTCAGGGAGTTCTAGTCTCGTGACTGATTACTAAGCTTTATAATAGAATTACTCTGTGTTAGGTTATGTGCATTTTATAATTCAGTTTATAGACTCTAATGATTTTTATATACTAGGTTTAGGAGTCTGACAGTGAATATTCCCAAAAACTACACACCTTCACAATAAGTCTTTTCCTTTTCTGAAATTGTGTGGAGACTAGAAAGTCTTAACTCATCTAATGTATTTTATTGGAATATTTTAAAGGAAGCTCATATGTGTGTTTTGGGGTGAGGATTTCGACATGTTTGATTCCCTATTGCTTGACTTATTATCAATTTAAAATTCACCTTAATAGTGAAAAATAAAAGCCTTGCTTAGAAAGTGCCTAAATTTAAACAAAACACTTTTATTCTGCAAAATTAATTACTCATGATTCACAGATCTGCTCTCATAACCTTATGCTGTTTCCTCTCCACCAACACAAGTTTTTCCTCTCTCTTTGACCTGCTTTCTAGGTGTGCTAATGTTCCCAGATTTTATCGAGGACAAAACTACACATCTAGTCTTTCATCCCAAGCTCTTGCCATGGTTGTTGGATCACTGAGCCTTAAATCCTTAAATTTCATCCAATTCACAACCTTCAGGTTTTTCCTCCGTAGCATTTTTAACAATGATCTCTCTGATCATATTATTACATTTTTTATTATTATGACCAGTCTACACAGGATAACAGAGAGATTACATAAAAATTTTTTATATAGATAACTTGCTTTCTCTGTTATACTCATAATGTAACTTGATTTGGAAAATTCAGTTTTCCATTGCATAATTTAAACTCCTGTCTCCTTCGAGACTTTTCAAACTTGTTAGCAAACTCTGTTTAAAGATCATTATTTACTCTTTTTACCTAAAACAACCTATTGATTTAAAGATTCTGAAGTTGTAACAAGAAGGAAAAAGTAAAAGTCTTTCTAACTACTTTAAACCTTTGTCTCAAGTTTGATCAATCTTTTGAGTTTCTTTCTGTGACTGCTCAGGAATGCTAACATATTTTTGTTTTTCTTCCTTCTGATGAGCTCTCATATTCTTATGTAATTTTACAGTTATAGGAGCTAAGCATTGGAAAGTTTTGGGGTCTGCAAAAGAAACTTTAATTCATACTTTCTGTTTCCATTCTGCTTCCTTTAAGAGCCGAGACTGGTTTTTCCTGTTTATTCCAGAACCGTAGCCCTGCTCTCTGCTTCACTTTTGTATTCTTTAAAGCTGGCTTGCCAATGTCTTTTTGTCCATGCCTTCTCAAGATGTATTAAAAAAAATAAATTAAAATATGTCAAAAGAAAATAGCCAATAGATAGATGACTTTCCAATTGTCAAAGTTGTTCCGTTAGATAATATATGCATGGAAATAAAATTTCATTTCTTATTTGATTAGCATAGGCAGATATGGACACATCACAGAAAGAACTGTATCTTTATATTTGGGAAAAAATCCTAGTGTATGTCTTTATTAATTTTTAATCACATTTAAAACATTTGTACCTGTTTTGAATGATATTCTTTAGTTTTGTTCCTCTATTTGACATATATTTTATTTGCCATGAACTTCTTCATCTTCCCTTTGCTTGCGATTTCTTCATATATTTTCTTGACCAAGCCTCACATTCTAAACCCTGACCTTTACTTTCTTCCAATTGCATCTGTCTAATACCTGTGTGCAGGTCATCTCTAGGCTGGGCATCAAAGAAAAGGCAAAACGGTCGTGTGGTCTACAAGCATAGATCCCGGTAAAACTGAGTGTGGGGCATGGACTTGTATACCCAACTTCTTTCCAAAATGCATTTGCATGCATTCTGGCAATTAAATGCTGACCTTTGGGGTTTATTGTTTGGGTTTTTTTATATTAGCAGAAATAATCACAATAATAATAATACTTATTTTCATAAAATCTTTTTCTTATTGAATTTTTTCTGCAAATATTAACTATTTATAGTCACAGTAATAAAGAACAAATAACATATACTGAATTGACTGGAAATACTGCTTAATGTAACAATGTAGCCAAAACTCAGTGTTTTATTTTCTGCTGGTGGTTCTGATGATGATACAACGAGGCAAAACAATCTGACATGAGAGCTGGACAGTTGTAGGTCGCTGAGTCAGCCATGTTTCAATCTTTTCTTACAATATAATGGTTTCTTCCCTTAAAATAAATGTCCATGAAAAATAACCACATGGTAATCCACTCTTCTAGGGAAAAAGAACCAAAACGAACCCACATGATTTCATATTTCATACGATACAAAATGACAGGCTATAGGCAAAGCATCAGCCGTCACAAATCAAAGCCATTACATATCAAAATCTTTTAGACCATAAATTCAAGGACTGTCCCTTTGTGTACTATTCAAAACAGAGAAAAATATTGATGCATAAGAAATAAAAAGTATCAGCAGTACAGTTTAATCAGCACACTACAGTTCTGATTATTGCTACAGAGAGGAATCACAAACTTTGCACCAAAGAAATTATGCGAGTATAAAATCCAATTAAAGCCAATGGATGATACACACTCAGAAGAAATAACTGAAAAGTAGTTAAGAATTTGTTTTTCACCACAGTGAACTAGATAAAAAGCTATAAAGCAATCTGATCACTTCTTCCAGAGAGGGCTTTTTTTCCCTTTTTAATTTGCAGCTTGATCATTTTCATGTTTCTTTGACAAGTTTCTTTCTTCACTCGTAGGTTTCACCAGCAGCAAGCATTTTTCTGTACTTTGATATTTAATAATGACACTGCTTTGGGGAGAGAACCTTCCTTTAATCTCCTGCCTGTTTCCTGCTCCTCTTTAGGATCTGTGAGTGCACAGAGGCAGAGGCTGAAATTATTCTTCAGCTAAAAAGCGAGCTGAGGGAGAAGGAGCTGAAATTAACAGACATCCGTCTGGAAGCCCTCAGCTCTGCACACCATCTGGATCAGATCCGGGAAGCCATGAACCGCATGCAGGTCAGTGCAGTAGCCTAAGTGATGACAGAGGTGCACACCAGAGCTACAACTGCTGTATTTCCTTTCCCAGTACTGTGTTTCAGGCACCAAAAATCTGCCATTACAAAGTAAATTGCTGGATTGACAGCCTTTCTGAAGGATGGGTGTGATAAGTGTTCACCTTATAATAAAGACATTCTTAGCATATGTATTAATAGCTAAAATGTATTTAAGAGATAGGGGAGAAGACATAATCCATGCCCAAAGGATATTTATTATCTCAAGCCTATGACAGGGGTAAGCAACATGACAGAGAAGCAGATCAAAAAGTGATTTCTACAGCGTTTTAAATCCTTGAGCCAAGGAGGAGGCCAGGATGTTATATGCATATTCTTTCATCATTTCTGATTCCTAACTCAGTCATGGCTTGCCAAGGCAAAGAATGTAAAACTGAACTAATTACTGTATCCAGCACCATAGAATTTTGCTACATTATTTTGTGACACTGCTCCAATTCCTTCATGAACATATTTTTCAGTAGAAGATTTTCCCTTTCACAAGGCTGAAAGGATGCAAAAAGAATGGCAATGTTCCTCAGTGTAGCACACAGCTTTATAGTGCTCAACTCTGTTGCTTACATGCATGCAAATGCCCAGTACCATGGTAGGTGCCCAGAAGTGTCTTCAATGTCCACACAGTATGACATAGGTCCTTCAATAGAACTGGGCCCTTCTGGAATGACAGCTAAGGTACCTACATCATCCCTGAAGGCACTATAAATCTGTATTTGGGGAACAGAATCAAGGCCATGGGTTGCGGATTCCGGTTGAGACAGGAATGGCTACATTTAAAAGTCTAGGAATAAACTGCACGATAAACTTTTGTTGTAGTCAATTGAGTTTAAGTCCTGTAGTAGTGAGGGCTAAAGAGTATCCTAAAATTGCTCCCCCAAGCTACATACAGAGGGTGAAATGGAGTTCTTCGAGCATAGGCACTTCTTACCATTTGAACCAGCCTCAAGTATTTGCATCTGCACAGGATATGCAGGTTTAGCATTCTTACACAGAAGACCATGTTTGTCATGCCACTGGAAACCCACATTTGCACAGCTGAATCCAGCCCAGTGCCTTGCCAGCTGAATTTCTCTGTGTTGGGTCCTTGGGTCAGGTGCACCTTTAGGCACTTTTGTGTAGATGCCCATAGCACCTGATTCCATAACTAAGGAATGGTGTGCTTGATGTCTTTTCCCGACCCCTTTGTTTACACAATGCCTGTATCAGTTTCAGCCAGATCTTTAAACATCTGTGGTATCTGCCATCCTCACAGGTGCTCACACCACTAGGTGCCAACATTACTGTGGGATGTTTGGCTGAACTTCAGTAAGAGGGAGAACTCACCAAGAACTGGTCCATAAATATGGTTTCAATTGTCCAGACATAAGTAAGACATTGATCTCAAGGCGCTGAAATGTTTTAAGGAACTGTGAGGAATAGAATACAGTTAATTGCAGCACTGGGGAAAAGAATGTGAAGGCTGATCATCTGATTTCAGTCTCATACTGGGATATGACTGCCTGAGCCAGGTGAACTCCCTAGAGGGAGGAGTCTGCCATAGGCACAGTTCTCCAAAGTCTGAACTTCCTCAAATCTGGGCAGAGGCAACTGGTTGAGATGCTGTTACTGGTAATCACCACTTCTAAAGTTTTCCCAAAAGGACAGGCAGCCACCTTACAGTTGCCAAACTGTGGTATTTTAGAGAATTGATGAGGATTGGTAGGGGGAAAAAATAGTACTGGTGGAAGCGATACATGAATACTTTTATATTCAAAGCACCTTAAAAGCCTAAAGCTCAGGTGAATTGAAGACTGCTAAGAGCTGTATAATTAATCAGCATAAATTGCAGAGTAGCTCCTGAATTGAACCCTAGACCAAACTGATACACACATCTATTACCTTCTGTTACTATTATGCTGGTTTGTCCCTTCCCTTTCACTATGTCCTCACCTTTGTGTATGTGATCTAATCTTTTTGTAGCTGTAGCAGGGTTTTTTATGATGCTATCTATCCCTTATGTTTTTACTTGTATAATATAGCTGTACAGCCATCATAAAAAAATGGGACTTCTAGCAAGGTGATAGTGAATGTAGACTTAAATTTGATGTGCAGAACCATCTGCAAGAATAAGCTGTTGCTTTGTAATGTGCTTTGTGAAGCGACTGGAAGCTAGATTTTGCTGGTACCAGGCTGTTCTCAGGCTAAGTTTTCATTTTATTATTGTGCATTCAATAATCACTTGGCACCCCAGAGGATTTAGCAAAAAAAAATTCCAGTTGTTCTGATTCATCTGTCACTGACTGTTTTCATCAGAGAGAGTTTGCTCACTGCTGTGTGAACAGTCCTGTGTTTAAATGATCAAAAAGTCTTATTTGGTAGCAAGAAGGGTTATAAAACTGTTAAACAATCAATTTCTAATTTTTCATTTTTAATTTAATTTCTCTGTGTAGTTACTGCTTAGTTTTATATTCAATGGCAGTACCCATTTTCTGTGACTTTAGAAACATTGACATATCCAGTAACTTTCTTAACTGAATGTTACTTAAGGTATCTGACAATAGAAGGTAGCTCAAAAAAATGGGGATAGCTGGGAAAATTTTCACCACTCTCACATTATGGTCAACTGTACAATAAGCATAAAAGCGTGAAGCTTATATTGTTTAAGATCTATCTAGATACAAAAGCTAAAACAAGGTTATTTGGGGTTTTCCCTTCACTTAAGAAGTAAAAGCAATCCAGTCTTCACTGTGCTGTATCTCTGCTGTGGAAGTGGTAAACCAGTTATCTAGATCAAGGGAACAGCATCACCAGAATAGCCACCAACACTGGTTTTTCAAAAGAATAACCCCCTGCTCTCTTGTGTTGGTTCCTTTTGTATGTAGAATGAAATTGAGATCCTGAAAGCTGAGAACGATCGCTTAAAGGCAGAGACTGGAAATACTGGGAAGCCTGCCCGGCCGCCATCAGAGTCGTCGAGCAGCACGTCATCTTCCTCATCCCGGCAGTCCCTTGGACTTTCTCTGAACAATTTAAACATCACAGAAGCTGTTACATCAGGTAAACATCCTTTGGGCACATGCAGGCCGCAGCAGTCAGGGAGAGTTTTTCAGCCCCTTAATGGACCACATAGGAGAAGCGTGCCTGGAAATTATAACACCTCATATCATTCAGGTTAAATCAGATATACATTCAGTTACAGAGATGAGGAAGAATGCTGCTGGTCATGTCTGAAAAATGTAGCCTTTAGATGCCCCTGAACAGCAGTAAATGACTGTTCATTATGTTTGATTTGTTCCTAACTATGACATTCTCTACCTACATAGATTAAAAAACACTTTGGTCATCCAATTCGTAATGTCTTTGAAAAGGAATATCTGTTGAAGTATACTTGACTAGTGTATTGGTATATTTTCCTGCCCATATGGGATAGATGTGACTATAGTATGTGAAACTTTCTTCTTTTGGTTTACATTTGGTCATTCAGTTAGCTCCTTTCACTTCATATTTGCAGCTGAGGCAGAAGGTAGTCTCAGTTAGCTTTATCCCTTGCAATTTTTAATTTGGTACCGCTCGTTAGCCTATGTTGGACCTAATCACCATTTATCACAGAAGCCAAACCCCTCCTGGCTTATTAGGCACTCTCATTGTCTTCTGTGAATGAAGGAAAGCAAGCAGAACTTTTGTCCACATCCTGAACATTTACATTTGATTATTTTCCATGCCATGGAGTTTATGATAATAAGTCTTCTACATTTGTTTTGATAATGTAGCCAAGAAAGAGAAGTGCTGTCTCTAACATTAGAACCAGGAGTAAAGCAGGGGCAAAGCAGCACTCATTAGCATAGACGCCACAGAAAGTATAATGCAGTCTCTGGAAGCAATAAAAATGTGGCTAATAATTGTGAAAGAGTCTAGGCAAGAGTACAGCTGGGAATATGCCAAACTGTAATTTGGATTGGCAGTTAGTCATATTATCTTGCCAGTCATTGATTACATGGATATTTGAACATTTTTTCTGGTTAATATCAGATTTTGTATGAAAATTGGTATATTTTTTATTTACATTCCAGCTCTTTGAAAGGTTTAACTTTTAGCATGGAGGAGCCTGAACTGAGCCTCAACATGGAATGAGGTGTCACGAAAGCAGGGAAAAAAAGTTACCTGCATGCAGATCCACACATATTAAAAAAACCCAACCAACTAAACAAAAAAAAAAAAAAAAAAAAAGTAACAGAATTTTTTGCAATATGGCAATTATAGAATGTCTCTAATGAGTAGCAGCCATCAGCCCTTTGTTTCTTGGCACTTACTCTGTTTAATACAGGAAGAAAGGTCTGAAGAAAAGGGGGGAGGACTAGAAGAGAAAGCAATGGATGAAGAGGAATGGGGAAAAGAAAAGGGAAGGTAAAAGATAAGATAAAAAAATGAAAATTAAGAAAATTAGGAGGAAGCATTCAGCAAAAGCATAGAAAAAGTAAAAGCTGGAAGAAAAAAAGAGGAAGGGGAAGAGGAAAATGGAGGAAAGGAACAAGAAGGAGAATAGGATGACTGGGAGAAGTGATTGGACTCCATGATTTTAAGGGTGTTTTCCAGCCTAAATGATTCCATTATTTCATAAGCTTTATATAATTTTCTGTGTTATTGTTCTAAATGTTTTTCTCACATGCAAAGTAATTACTTTTGGTTATAAGAAATTAAAGATAAAAGAGTGCCTAATGAGGAGTGGAGAATTTCATTTGATTATGAATCTAGAATTTTTGATCATTGTGATGATCATTTTGTTGCTGTGCCAGAGAACTTGGAAGGGTGACAGCTTTCCAGCAAGTCTTGTGGG